>JANFOG010000002.1:4200000-4487500 GCA_024336345.1 Mariannaea sp. PMI_226
AACAAAAAGTCAGCTAGTAGGCTCAGCTCTTGTGAGGGCCTGATGACCATGGCGTCCCCTAGCGCCGCTATCCGCTTCATCGCTGGCTCAAAAAAAGCACCACTGGGGTCCGTGGTCTTGCAGCTGCGTGTCCGGCCTGGGGCCAGCAAGAGTCGCGAAGGCGTGGCCGCCGTCACCGACGAGGCAATCGAGCTCTGCGTGGCCGCCCAGGCGAGGGAGGGCGAGGCGAACAAGGCCGTCATACAGGTCCTCAGCTCCGTTCTTGGGGTTCCCAAGACGCGCCTGCAGCTTACCCATGGCTTCAAGTCACGCGACAAGACTATTGTCCTGGGGGACGTCAAGGGTGACGGCGAAGAGTATGCGAAAACAATCCGGGGTTTACTGGACAAAGCTGTCGAATGAGCAGCCATCGTGACCCTCCGCTGGGATCCTGGGATCCTGGTATTAAGGGGGGGCGATATCTATCCTTTTTTTATTTTATTTTCAAGGCAAGCTTCGCAGAAGCTGATTGACCGAGATTGAAAAAAAAAAGGTATCACGCAGAAACATACACAGGGTATGGCCTCGTCATCGTGCACAGCGCCGGGGACAGCATCAGATCATGGGAGGCGTTTGAATACGACGATGCCCTGCCAGATACCAGATGAATCGAGATACCCCTGTTCCTTGCGTAAAGCAATTGAGCGGCGTGAACCATAATTGTTCAAGGATTCAGTATCGATTATTACTTGAATGTTGTAATGATGGAAGTGAATGACATACATGCCCTTGCGTCCAGATACTACTGGATGTGGAATGACGCCGAAACCCGACAGTTCGCCGGACTCACCCCAAACATGAAGGTAAGGTAGGTAGTACAGCAGGCAAGCATGGACGTGAATTAAGGAGGCTCCACCCACTACGATTGCGCTAAACATCCATAAGCTGTATTTCCGTGCCCCCATTTCAACAACAGCTCAAAGAAGCCCCGTTGGCTCAGTGGTAAAGCGTATCACTAGTAATGATAAGATCACTGGTTCGATTCCAGTACGGGGCAAGAGTATACAGAAAAGATTTCTTTTTTTTTTGCTAGATTTCTCAGTTTAATCAATTACGCACTGGGCTTTCCAGTCATTGCCTTGTGGTTGAGCATCCTCTCTCTATCCTTTTTGGGATTCTGCTGTGGTCTTATTGTATCATGTTGTATGAGACGCCTAGATTCATAAAAAAAAAATAAGACGGGTGCTGTTGATGAGTCTAGGCGTTTCATACAACATGACATTCTCTACGATCTGTTGTGGGAGCACTGAGAGTCACACGTAACCGAGCAAGTAAGTGCTATTGTAATAGTAAACATACTGTTAATTACTCTACTATACAGACGATTATTGTCTGCATGTATATACGAGCAACTACTTTACCCAAAATAATTCGATGAGCCAATCTTGGACAATAAAAGCGCTCCAACTAAGACGAGCGTAGGAATATATATCAAGTATCCTCCCACGGCGTGACTGTCCTCAAGGATATTTTGCTCCCTTCCATATTTGATTGCTAATTCAGCATCGACAGGAATCATCCGATCAAGGTTATTTTGTCATGTGTGAAGGAGACTTGATTTGCGCTTTGTGGGGGAGAGCGAGAAACAAGAAACACGGAACATCATCGCTGTACGGCCTGTTTTCTCCCACTCTGACTGCGATCCGATATGGGGAAATAATGATGAAAAAGGAAAAATTGTGCTAAAGGGTGATGAGACTCGGTACTACATCTATACCATAATTCTTTCCGTCTATATCGACTTGGCAGTCAACAACCGTTCAGTCAACTATGGTTGGAGAAAAGTAATACACCCTCTATCTGTTTTTATCATACGCGTTTACCATTTCATTCTTCTAACATCATGGGCTTCCTAATACGTTGATTAGGTCATGCATACTGTATTTGGACGCATCGGACAAACCTTTGCCCCTTCGCACTGCTTTTGCAGATCCCTCCCATCCTCAGCAACTCGTCAATATTTGCCAGAGAGGCCCCGCATCTCTGGTGATCTCAATTGCCCATATTAAGTTTGAATAAAGATAATTTGGTATTAATTACGCTGTGAGCCGTCACAATATGAGGATATCAGTATCTCGGCAAGAAAAGAGAGGAGGAGGAGGTTTCCCTCGCCGCCATCACCTCACTGAGCTCCTCGATTCACACAAAGTCTTGAAAGCCCCCTACAGATTTATTCACTTACCAAGAGGTATAACACGTTCCTCGCAACGAGTTCTATCAACTTACCCGAAAGGGAAGCCTGCTAGCCAAACATGCCATCATCATTGGCTATCATGATGCTTCCTCAACACGAAAAGAAGACATTGGCACTTCAGATTGACAGACAAGAAAAAGAACCCAATAGGATGTGAGAAAGTGATCTCGAGAGAGGTGACCTCAAGTGAGGAAGGGGGCCACCATCAAGTCTTTTCCCATCCATTCTAGATCAAGTGAAAACGAAACGTCTCTCTTTGGTATCATCACAGAAGCGGTGTGAACAAATCCATCCATGATCGCAGTGTACATGTATTCTAAATACAACCCGGGAGGCTCCGTAGTAAATCTATACAACAACGCCCCGAAGCTACAGGCCAACGGACATTGTCCAATGAAAATTCGGTTATCAATTCTGATAGAGAATGACTTGTGGCTCAACACATGTCGATCCCCCTCACGGTAATTACGACAACGACAACACACACCCCCTTCCGATCCCAGGTAGATCAAGGGTCGTCGTGTCCTGTCGAGCATTTGCCCCTATTATTGACTTTTTACGCCATCCTTGACGACGCCACAGTTGCCAAACGGTTTTTGTGGCTCATGTGCTCCCCCAAGTCCCCTTTCCGTGCCGGTTCTGCGCCGGATCATCCTCAGATAGCAACATCACTTGCGCCATACTAACGCAATGTTTCAATAAAGGGCAGTCGAGATTCAAGATACTTTTACTTTTTCGTTTTTTTGCCTCAGACCGGGCCGTTGAATGCCCTACCCCCTGCTCAGCTGAGCAACATGCCCACCTCGGGCCGGGCAATGATAGTTGACGCTTGCTACGTGCTGTTTTGTCGATCACCAACGCCACCCCGGCTCCCTCTTTGGTCCCGCAAGAATTTTGCAGCGCAAACTCAATTGTGGCTGACGATGATGGATTGACATAACTGTGACTGTCAATTAGTTAGAAGATGACTCAGTTGAGGGGAAACCTGGCTGGGAATAGTTTCGTGGTGATGAGACAAAACGTGTAAACATGGTGTACTACAAGCCGAGGCGAAGGCAACAGGTCCATTGGGCCACAATGCAAAACGTAAACCTACTATCCTGCAGGAAAACCAAACACACCCTTACACGCAACTGAGCAACTAACACCACTCATACCCCATGTAACACAACAAGCTGAATCGAATTCCTCAGCCACATGCAACCCTACACTCAAGATTCGCCAAAGAGAGTAATGGGTGGGGGATATGCTCTACAATGGAGGGACGGGACCTTACTTCGGCAAAGCGGAGACTTGCGGCCCAAATCCCCCGGCGGTCCTGAACTATGTAAAAGGGGCAACTCGGAGTCCAGAAGCCGGAGAGGGGAGGTGAAGCGGTATATGATCGACCAGGAACTACCCCGGTATCATACTGTAACAACATGTCCTAATGAGATCACCCTAAAGGCACAAAGCAGTCATGAAGGCGAAAATGAGTGACCATCCAGGAGCTTCAGAACCTCCCCTCCTTCAACCGGGTGTTGAACTCCCTGATCGACCTCTTCCGGGCACCACAGCTGTCAATTCCCCAGCGAACCAATTGGGTGATCAAGTTTGAATATCTCAATAATAGATAGGCGCCGTCGCTGCCTACAGTAACCACCCCCCCTCCTCTTTCCCCTCCCTTTGTCTACCCACGTTATCCCGTTGATATGCCTAGACGGCAGAGTTACTCCGGAGATACGAGACGCGCAAGCCACTTTGCCACAGTTATTGGTCATGTGGCTTGACTTGACCCTATGCTTAGTACGTCGCTCATTATCTGCTTTCATTCTCATAGTGACAACATGGCTAATAGTCTCGAACACACTGACGCTTTTGTACCTGTCCACCAACCCAAAAAAACCGTCAATTTGGCATTCACTTAACAGTCACATTCAGCAATGATTTGCATCAGAGTGCTCGAAAACTTTCTAAGACGCCATGATTTGCGCACACGGTTTAGCGTTCAGAAAGGCCCGGCTACGTAGTTGGAGGCCTGCGAAGAGATATCCCATCGCACATTCCTAGCACTCTGCTCATTCTTATTCATCAAAAATTGGGATAAGCTGTTGAGAAGCAGGCATCAGATTTACGCCTATTTGTATTATGCGAGTATGTAGTCAAACACTTTTGCTATTGCGTCAACAAGCACATTGTGGAGGCTCTCTGGTAAGAATGAAAAATGAAGGCAAGCTCTTAGTAAGAGTGAAAAAATCCATGTATTTGCACACAATATTGAGATATGGACGAATCATAATCATGAAACAAAGAAGCGAACACCTCCAAAATGATCGCTGCTCTATCATCGCTCAAAGGGTATTCAAATCCTCTCATCGCTGCTCTCGCCTGTAACTCTTATGCTTCCCTCTCCCCTCCCGTTCCCCAACTCCAGCTGTGTACCAAAAAGGTCACCAGGACTCAAGTGAGTCACAGCTGCAAACAGAAGCATAAGAATTGTTATCCAGAGCCTAACATAAACGCCTCTTTTCGTCATAAACGTAAGAAAGTGGTTAAGAAATAGGTAAGAAATGGAGAAGATAAGATAATAGAAGAAAAGGAATAAAGGGGGATACAAGAACGTGTCCTTTCGCCGAGGGTTGAAGAGAGTGGCAGCGGTCCAAGTCTAGATCTTGGTGCTTAACTCCAAAAGTAAACAATATCGCCATGCAATGGCCGCCCTTCACGAAAAAAGGAAAAGAAAAAGAAACCTTCACCAAAAAATTGTCAAGAAAACTAAAAGGTGAGGCGCAGGATAAACCCGCCCGCCACCTTGTCAGACGCTTCCGTACTGGGAGATCCATCTCCCGAGTCGACGGCCATCTCCCAATCCTGTTTGACCCCGGAAGATTGCTCAATTTCTTCGATTTCGAGGGTAATTTCTTGACCTTCCTTGAGCTCTTGGACAACATCATCATCAAATTCAACCTCCAACCCATTCTGGGTCACATGTATCGTCTGAGTGACTTGAGATGGGTCAACCCCCCATTTGGCTGCAATCCGGTGGGATAGTTCTTTCAAAGATCTCTGCATCAAGTAGATTGCCCGGTAGTATTCTTTCTTCTTAGGTTCTTGCGGGTTATGTCGAATAACATAGAAGCAAGCTACAGGCTTGGGTCCTCGGTCCATTGGGGGCCGGTAGGACGGGTCCACACCGAGAGCCTCGATCCAGCCGCTGAGGTTTCCGTCATCATCTGCTTTGTTGACCTTGATAAGTTGATCTGAGCCATTGCGAGACAGGCCACCGGCAGCGACAGCATCAAAGTTCTGCCATTGGCCACTATGGCCGAGGCCAGAGGCCTGTGATACTAGCGAGAGCGAACTGGGAGATGGAGAGATCATGGAACCTGCCATCGAGCTGCGTGTGCTTCTAGCTTGCCAGCTTGGGCCGTCACGTCCTTCAATCTTAGTATGAGGCGAGATATCCCCAGGAAGCGAAACAGGATGCAGATCAGGGTCATCAAGCTCTTCTCCCCGGAGGAAGAGAACACTCACAGGCCGAGTGCTTGTAAACATATCTTGAAGTGCTTGAAGTTTGAAGTGCAGATCCTCTTCCAAGGAAACGCGGCCTCCACTGCCACCACCAGCAGAACTGGCGGATGATATTGACCAAGTTCGCTTATGCTTGATAACCTTTCCGGGACGATGTATGTCGGTCTTCGTGCTTGCATTGGACCGCTTGCGCTTGCCAAAGTCCTTCATTCCACTCTCAGCTTGCGCTATTTGCTGCTTCAGCTTGTCAATTGACTTTTTGACGTGAGCGACATCGTTGGATAGCTTGCGTTCAGCTCCATGGTCTCGGAAGAGCTTGACCTTGCAGAAGCATACCTCTGCACCACGGTCGGGTGAGGATGGTGGCGAGCCGGATGGGAGTTGAGTAGTCTTCGCACAGAGCCTCACAGGGATACCCTTGACACCCTTGGAATGACTGAAGTCGGTGGATAAAAAGTTGAAGCGAACTGCAATGTTGACCTCAGGAACACCGGAAGCCCCAGGCGTCCATATAACAGAGAAGCCATCAAATGAATAGGACTCGAGTTCTACACGGGTTTTCTTGTCGCTCCCGTCGATTGGTTGACTAGGTTCAACAAACTCGACCGCCTGTAGCTTCCCGCCTCTTTGGTGAGCTTCGTTGGTTCCTCTACCCTCTTTCCACAGGCCCCAACAAACGCCTGGGCGTTGTCTCTGCTGATCATCTTCGAATGAAACCCGAACAAAAGTTCGATACTTAGTACCTGGAATAATAGGCAGTGTGCAGTTCGTATCCGCAATGGACAAGGAGTAAGCTTGTCCTTTGTTGAGATAGGTGATTGGTATCTCATCGAGGTGCCGGATCATAGCAGTTGGCGCATTTAAAGTTGCATGAAATCGGAATTTCTCTGCGCTGGGCGGGAGAGGATGGGATACCTGACCATCAGAGAATTGGTGATTTTGTATCTCAACCATAGAAGGTGCGTTTTGAAAGGTAGAATCAATGGAAGTCATAGACTCCTCAGGAGCTTGCGCGTCTATATTGGAGCTTTCATGATCCATAGACTCATAAGTTGAGTCCTGGTGGACGAACGTAGACGGCGCAAAAGCCGGCTGGGCTGGGGGTGCTTGAATGAACGGATTGAAGTGATGAAATTGATTGGGCTGAAGTGTCTGGAGCCCAGGCATGCCCATAACTCCAACCCCATTTTGCATTACTCCTCCTGATGTTGGCATAGACAACGGGGTCCCTAGGCCCATCCCCAAACCCAGGGTGGGTGTATGGAGGTCACCGGCCTGAGGATGGAATAGGGTGTTAGTGCCACCTGGTGTAGGTGTGTAATAGCCAGGAGGCGCATTGGCGAAGTTGGCGAAAGACAGAGAGTTAGGGTCTAAAAGGGATGGTGTGAATCTCCATGGATCGTTAGTAGCCCGAGGTGTCGGGTCTTGGTCTCGAAAGGCGTTTTGCACAATTTCATGCGGCCTGTGTAAGAAACATGGTAAGCGACTTTTTTTTCTCTGCAAGGAGAGAGTGGGTGGAATCAATGGTGGTAAATATAAGTGAGGTAATCAAGGTCGAGTAACCCGCCTACATATGAAAAAAACACTATGACCCAAAGAAATGGCGTATGAAATTTAGAACAAACCTTTCAGGATGTGGTGGTGCATGTATGATTGGATTCTCAGCCGCGAGAGTTTGTGATATAGCAGGGGCCGACGTAGATGAACTGACGGCCACTTCAGGGAATTGCTGTCGGAAGTTGGCCAGGAGCTCATCACCAGGTTTTGCCGAGCTTGTCCTATATTGTGTGTTAACAATGGTCCCTCAATAGCTGAGTATGATATTGTCCTCGAAATGGAACAGCATTGTGCGCCAAGTGTAATAGAGGACCGCAGCGAGTTCCCGTTATCTCACCTTTGTCGGAACATGTTGATAATGTCTGGAAGCTCTATAGCCCCGGTCAATAACTGCCTCCGTTATTTATTTATTTTTGAGACCAAGGCGATTCGTGAATAGCGAGGATGATGATAATCAATAGCTCTATGAATTCGCGACAGCAGTGCGGTTGAGCAAGTTATCTGAAGAGCAATCGACAAAGGCTTATTATTTAGTCGATACTCATTGATGAGGCGGAAGTGAATGGCACCAGTTTTTGGAGGAGGCGCGGAGGACAACAGCGCGTCGTAGGCGAGGGGTACAAGTGTGAGATGAGGGGGAAGTGCTTTGCGCAAAGTGGTGTTGATTCGATGTGAAGGTGGAATAACTGAGATTTCTGTTTGAGGCGAGTCACGGAAAGCGAGCGATGCCGATGGGACAAGCCGGAATTTGTATTGAGGAACAGAGGTGTTTAGAGAACAGCCACAAAAAAAAAAAGTTGAGGTGTGTAAGGCTGGGGATGGGCCGTGGAAAGATATCGAAGATGGTGTAGGTAAACGCAGACAGCATAAGGTGAGGTAAGGTATGGAAGGGTATATGAGAGGCGTGGTGGGGAAGGACTGTCGTCAGTCTGGAGACGGTTGGAGTGAATGCAGCAACTAAGTTAGTGCATGCCGTTCAAGACTGGGGGGGAGGGGTGGGGTGGGGATGGTGTCAAAGGATCGAGGATGGAGGGGTGTGAGACGATGAGAAGTTAAGTGGGCGTCGTGAGAATGTCGAGCGAGGGATGTGGAGGGATGGTCACGATTGTGGTGTGGATGGTATGTCGGATGTGAGAGATCGTCCGTCTGGATTTGACGCCGATTGTCTATGCACAAACAGTACGATGTGGTTTCGGCTTTACGAAACGTTGTCAAGTCTCCTGATCGAAGTGAAGTGAAATGAAGCGGCTCGGATCGTTATATACCCAATATGCCTGGCGGATGAAGATTGAGCTTTGGTAATCGAATGGGTTGCGCAACCTGCTTTCTGAGAAATAATGGCCGTTGACGGGGAGTGATGGGACCTGGACAGGTGAGCCACAGTAGGAGGTGGTGTGTGCGCCGTGTGCGCGTGTGTGTTATGCAGTACAGTAGCTATAGGCAGCTCCGTGTTGTTATTTGCCATAGGGTATCCGTCCACAATGCGAGGGCCGCAGGCCGAGCTGAAAGAGATAGGTAGGACAGATTCTTAGACGTAGGTTGGAGAACCTATTGTCAATGGTGGAACTTTGGGAGTTTGGGGTTCGTCAGTACCACGGACATTGGGTGGTAGTTCACTTGACGTCTTGTGCGTAAAGTTTATTAGATATGTCATCGAGCTGTGATTTAATGACGGGCGACTGGCCTGAGACGGTAAGGCTCTGGTTGGGTCCCCGGGTCCCGGAGTGAGTCCGTATATTGCACGACATAGAGAGGGTTGGTTGATTGATTGATTGTTGATGAGAGGGGCCCCGGGTGGCATCAGGGCCGAGATACACACGCACGCACGCCACTCAGTTGCGCAGTCGACTAAGGCACTACATACTGCTAGTAGTAACGTGTAGCTCTTGCCCAGGTAGTCGCTGCCGCCGCCGTTGCCCTTTGCTATTTTGGATTTGCCATCGCCATTGCCCATTGCCTATTGCTTATTGCCGTGATCCTGCTCTGTCGGAAGGTAGGTACTCCGTGTGGTACGTACATACCAACTGGATGAAAGTACTCCGTACGCGGGTAGCGTCAACATGCAGCCCCGTTAGCTTCTCGGAGGACGAGGCCTGGCCTCAATGATTGGCTGAGTCTTGGGTCAGAGTCTTTTTGGGAATCCCTGTCCTGGAGATGGAAGAATTGCTGATATCAAAATTGTTAGTGCGGGACAGAAGAGACCCTAGTCATTCGCCTCTGTCGGTTACAGTAACACCCCTCCTTCACCTTCCCTGACATTCTACGCTTTCCATGGCTCTTTTTCCAACCTAGGTAGCTGCTGGCATCATGCAATTTACTTCGTTCAAAGCGGGTGCGTGGGGATGGGAGGGATGGAGGAATGGAGGAATGGGGGCATAGGGAAGAGAGAGTGTTGGGGGAGTCCATAGGGTAAGGTAGCAAAGCAACTACAATGTCAGACCGCAAGCAAACCAATCTCCAATACGCCTCTACACCTACCTTGTTTACCTTCTACCTTATGTCTAACCCACCTCCAGAAGTACCTCTCTACCTTGGAATTAGGGCTTCAAATGCAGTACTGAAGATAGGCAACTACCTACTTGATTAATTGCCTACCCGTCTATGCTGGACCCATTTAGGCTACGTTTCCCATTCTACTCCTTCCACTTCACTCTTATTTTTGAAGGAGTACTGGGAACACAAGTATCCTCGATGCACTGTCTTGACCAACACAACGACATATGTGGCGCAGTTGCCGTCTCCACTCCGAGGAAAAAGACCCACGCCACGGGGGGGGGGGGGGGGGGGGGCTACAACGATGCCTCCAGACGCAGGGAGCACCTTCTTGCAAAGTGGTACTGGGGTTTCGTCGAACTGTGGGCAGAAGTAATGTCCACATCGGGTTCTTTCCCAATGGGTTCTTGAGTCCAAAGGAGAAAAAAAAAATCTTCCTCTCACCGGACATTCCAAAGCATCCAGTTATCTCTCCTTACAAAAGACAAGTTAGTACATGAAAAAATACAGTTCCTTATTATCAATAACGGTCTCCTTGACGCAGGAACGCTATCTGCCCCTTCGACGTCGTGCAAAGTGGAGAGCCAATCCACTGTGATTCACTAGCTGGATCGGAGCTTTCCCGCGTCATCGGTCCTCCAGCCCCAATATCACCACTGCCCGCCATCGAGCGTCTCCTGACCGGCCCATTCTTCGCTACAGTTCTGCCCCTTGCTACTACAGTATCGTCCTCAAGAAGAGATCTGAGCTACTAATATGGAAGGGCACACGCCATTTTCATTGTCTGCTAATCATTGTCGATATGTCACCGTCTGCTACTGGTGGCATCCCTGGCTGCATAACGAAGTACCACAATCGGCTTTTGTTCATCCCCCGCCTGCTGGCTTACTTTTGGTCCTTTGAGGTTGGGTAAGAGGCTTTGGCTCAAAACAAACTCGGTGATCAAGTCGCAGGGCAAGCTCGGCTGCTTCCCGGGGATGCGATATTTGCATCTATGCACGGAGCAACCAGGAGCTTTTCCTCCAGAATGTCCCCCTGTTAGGGTCTCACCAGCGAGCGGCCCACGGCGGCTGTTGGAAGCCACAGCATCCACCACCGGCCTTTTAGTCCCATCATAGGTCTAAACTAATCATGCTCTCTCTGTGATCTCCATCAGTTGCGCCAGACTGAGACAACCATGTGCTCCTTTGCATGCTCAAAACATGCTAAGTAGAATCAACTCGCTAACTAGCCAGCATGCCTTCAGTACATTCGGGCACCGTCTACAACAGCTCAGAGGAAGACGGCACTTTTGCTATCGTGTTTCAATAACAGTTCGGGCGATCTACTTGACTTACCCCCCGTCAATCGCTCGGGAACGTATGATAAAAGATGATTGATGGGGGAAGTTATAATATTTAAAGATTGGGCTTTTATAATTGCTATTGTTATTATTGACCAAAAAAACCTACCTGGGCCTTCCCTTGCCAAGCTCAGACCTTTTCATTTTTACAATACTGTACGACTACAACTATTTGGCTCGAAAGTCAATACCGACCTCTTGAAGTTTGAATTACCGCTTCACGAAAGCTTGAGTGCCTCCACGATGGGGCTCTTCACGAGCAAATTCCAGCAAGTTGGAGCCTTACTCCATCAAAGTAACAGACTTGTTTCTTTCTAAGTTATCGGGCTTCATTCGGGTACAGTACTACGCCATCTATTTAGGAACCCTGAATGTTACCTACTGAAGTACCAGTCAAATATGCCAGCCTAGGTGGGAGCTGCAGAATGAAGTTGCTCCTTGATATCTTCAAGGCAGTTTGGGGCAGTTCTGTCTGCGCTCCCACAGTTCAAGGGCTAACCCTGCTACGAGTCAAGGTCGGCGGTCATATTGAGGCACAATTTCAATCTCAACGTCAGCCAAACCCCAGTCCACCACCTCAACACCAGAGAAATAAGATGCATGGGGCTGGCGGGTCACTATCGTGTTGGTCTGAGGGAGGGGAGCCGGGGCGGCCCAGGGGGGAGGGGGTACAAAGAATTTGGAACTGCCGATTTGAGGCTTGTGCACGAGGCTTTCGGCTTCTTCTTCAACAAACGGAATGCAACCACCAAATTCCCAATTCGACAAGTTTTAACAAAATTTAGGGGGCGAGTGATTTACAGAATGACCCGAGAAGCCTTTCGATCCAAAAAAGAAGAAAAAAAGCAGGGGGCTCCCGTGGTCGGGTTTACGATGGAGCCGTGGGCGTCCACAGCCCCATTTTCTCGAGATGGTGACAATGACGTCATCACGTGTATGCAGGGCTCGTCGGGTCTTCCCCAACACCCCGCGACAAGCGTTGTGGCACAACGGGTCACACAAGATACAGAGAACAGGCTAGGGGGGGAGGGAGACGTTTCGTTCAAGGCCACTAATGCTCCACACCTCATTTGAAAGAAAGAATTGAGTTCATCCAAGCTCGACAAAAAGAACAAATCGAATGATGGTCTCATACCTTCACCAATGAATGGCTCTCCATGGCTCTGTATGGCTCCCCATGGGAGTTCTCTATCAGCGTCCCAGGGCCTGGGCATTTATCAATTTCAGCGGGCTTGATCATAGAAGGAGAATAACAACGTTAGAGACAGTACTATGTAAGTATTTCATATCAAATTGTGTGCTAGTTGGTTACAGCAAAATTACTGCGTAATTCTCAACGAAACCGAGTCAGGAAGCCTTCGCGTGCCGATCAGAGCCTCAAAAGGGTTTCCAGCGCCGTAACCTAACCAACCCCTCACCCCCTCCCTTTCTTCTCGTACAGTAGCCAGTTGCTCTCGTGAAGGGGAGTCCGTACGGAATTGGGCCGCGCACAACTAGTTGTGAGGCAAAAACGAAGCAATTCGGAGGGCGGGTCAGGGAGATTCCCTCAGCTGGTAAACAACGGCCGCTATAATTACAGATGGCCTGTACATATTCAGCAAAAAGTCCTTGGGGGGGGAGTGACATGGGTGGGAGAGGGGGGGGGGGGTGGGGGCCAAGCAACGGGCGAGGATTAAAAAAATTTGAGGGCATGCATTCCGTCAGCGGAGCAGAATGTCTAGGCTCGAAGGGGAGTCTATGACGTCACTGTCACTTTCTCGTCACCCTTACATAAAATCGTTCAATTTATCCACGAGGCTGAACATGCTTTAACTCCACTCTGCCGTCAGGTAGCGAGTGGACTGTCCTGACTGTTTTGGCCTAGTTCGTGAATGGGGGCCAGACATTTAACGTGCCATAGTACGATATACTGTATTGTACTGTATCGTCCCGACTCGCGGGCTTTTGCCATTGGCCAATTTCAACACGGAGTACGGACATTCTGCAGCAGGAAGCTGTGTGGAGAGTTCACTCTGCGAATAGCTTGGAGCCGCCGCCCACTTCCCTTGGATGCCCTCATTGGGAGGGGGAGGGGGGCAAAGGTTATACGTACTATGTACCAGAGTAAGGGCCGGTAATCTTGTTACATGGGGATAGACTAATTATATCAGGAATAGAGCCGTCGACGTGGCATGCTCTGACTAGAGTAATTAGGCACCTTGAAACATAGAAATATTTCCGTTTCCCCCTTCTAGACGTGTTTGAAGGTTTTTTTTTTTTATTTGCTCCCCCTTCTTCGAGTTGGTGACAGTGGCAATGTTATGAAACCCATGGGTGGGTTGTCGTCATCGGTCTGTCGATCACTTATCCGAGGCAGGGTAGGCACCGGGATAGGAATACATTCAATAGGCATTGCATAGTGCACTTCGGGCCTGAGGGCCGTGGATGACTTACAAGGAGACATTTTGAGAGACATTTACGTCATTGTGAGGCTCGTCTGAGACACGAGTTGGACTAACGGCGAAACATGTTCCTTTTTGTGTCTACTTCTTTTACTGAGTATTTACCTATGGGCTACGTAATTATATGTGTTGATATGGGAGGTATAGTGGTGCAAGGGGATTCAAAGGCGATCAAACAAAAACTGCGTAACTGGTGCTCTTAAATAATAATTTCTCTCTGGTTACAGATTAGAAGCAAAATACGGCAGAACCAGTAGCAATATTTTCCCTATTTCTGGTAGACGGATATGACTCCTATCTAAAAGGCTACTTGCTATAGGTAATGCACTTTACCTTACCTAGGTACCCTTCTATAGGGCAGCATATTGGTTGGACCCAGACTTTTCTTCACAAGTTGTACTATGCCGTCTTCCAGTACACACTACTTTCTTTGTTTCAGCCTTGCCAAACACCACCAAAACACGTCGGTCGGTGTTATCTTGGTTTTCTCACGCATTTCGAGAGCAGAGCCACTTACACACAACACCCTCACAATACAATTGAAGTAGTTCTTTGAGGCGGACACTTTTGCCACTGAAACATCCCTCTTGCGACGTTATTCAAGCTCAACGTACAGGGAGGTATCCGTGAACGTCTATTGGTGTGCCTTCTTCTTCTCTATCGTGTAGTGTACTCTTCTGAGGTTGCGCAGCCATGCCCCAGATTCTGTATCACCATCATCATTCCCGACGCCCCAATCACGCAGATCCCAGTAAACCATATTCGTGGTGTATATAGTACAGTAGTTTATCGGGTGCCTAAGTAGGGAGGTGTTGTTTTCTTGTTTCCCCACAAACGCCTCCATGCTCTCATGGGGAAAAAAAACGACATCTCCCCGGCCCGGTCAACCCACAGGCAAATCAACAATGGTGTTGAGAGGCTGTGCACTGATGCAAAAAAGGCTTTAGGGGTCTTCAGGGTCCTTTTTTTTTTTCCAGAAAGAAAGGGAAAAAGAGAGTTGAACCCTCCCCAGCGGGAAGATGGCAAAGACCACATTCGCTGGGTCAACAAGACCTAAATGGGCATTTGGTGTGGTCGATCACCGACCAACTTGACATCATTGAGCATATCGCTATGCGCCACAACATCATCTTGGGCACCTGTTGTTCTTTTTCCTTTCTTATTGTTAAGCCATAGGCGAAGCGCATGCGAAGCGCGTCGCATGACGTGAACCCACCATAGACGCGAATCTTTTCCCCTTTCCAAGGACTGCTTGCGGCCCTTTATCCTACAATTTTGGACGAGGCGAGAATATGAGTTTTTAGGTAGGGCATACACGCATTGATAGGTCAGGGAGGGGTGTGGATTGGCAGAAGTGTGTTTGATGGTTCGTATTTGCTCTCATTGTTTATACCCCCTTCCAAACGGTGATGGCACTTTAACGACAAGTGGGGAGAAGGCTTTTGGATATGGGGTATATTTTGCCTATCTTCTACCTTTTGAAGATGAAATCAAGCAGTTATTTTCAATCCCTTTTTTTCTCAATTTTTTTTTAGAAACATGATCAGCGTTCAAGTTCAACCCGGGGGGGAATGGGGAAACATTCGGGGGACCCTGTCAGCCAGGATTTGTCGCCATTGATCGACATGGCCTACAGCTAGGACAATGGAGCACACCTATTTTTGTAGAAGAAAATCTTCCTTCCTTTCTGGAAGTGGGTGTAAATACAACTTTGACGATGGCGACGTAATGACACGCCTGATATGACCACGTAGGGTTGGAGTAAGCCTCGGACTGTGCCTCAGCGTCAGGAGATGTCGTAGAGGAAACGGGACTTGCCGTGCACTCACTCAACAGCAAGTGATGGACAATTTCTATTGAGTTGTTCATCCGTATAGTAGCAAAAAAGAGGAAGCTGAGAATCTCAAGGAAACAAGATGAAGAAATGTATATATCTCTGTTTGAAAAATTATGCCGTTCTGCGGAATGGCACCAACGGGGACCAGGTGACAACTGTTTACCCAATTCAACTTGATTGATCAAAATACATTATGAAGTGCCTTTCATATTATTAAAGGCGATACGGGCTTTAATTCACGTAAGATCGTATTCCTCATTGATAGAACTCGAAAAATCGCCCTTCGAAAGCCTTTCGATCCTAGTTCGAAATAGAAGGGGAACATCCATCTGCCACCTAAACATGTCGCTTAGACGAGCGGGGGGCGTGAAGGAATGATTCAGCTTTTGTCCTTGACGTGAGGCCATATATGGAGAGTTGTGAAAGTCTTTGGATGATTATTGCTCTTCGTGTTGAAATTATCGTGAGATTGCTGTTCGCTGCTCAGTTTGATGATTGCCCGGCCCTCGGTTCTCGTTCCTCATGCAGAGCATTGAGGCGATCAGCCAAGAAAAGAAAATAGAAACAGAAAACAACTGTTTTAAGATCACTGCTGAAGGAAAGAAGAGAATTCTCGAGGGCCTTACTGATAACTTGTAAGCCTCAATATAACGAATAGTCTCATCTCCTTGTGCATAGTTGACAGGCATCCCGACAGATTCAAGGAAAAACACAGACTCACGGTAGACCAACCTGCAACAACATGATACTACAGTTTTATCGGCAGTAAATCAAGAACTTCTTTTGGATTGCATTATATCTAGCGCTCATCCCGTTGCCTCACAAGGGTTGCGAAGAGTGTTGAGACGGCCAGTCTTGGATTCTATCTGCCTCGCGAATGTTTAACCACAACGAGATGATGTCTTCTGTAGTTATTAGCTATTTGGTCTCAATAAACATATAGTCTAGAAACTACCGAAATGACTATCTCTTCCTAGCTGCATCAGCTTTTTGTGTTGTTTCTAGTTTATATGGTTATTGTCAAGAGCCGCCTTCCTTCTCGAGCTATGAGTAATGTGCCAGTGTTATTCAGCATATCATTATAATTATTCTGGACAAGGCTTTAAAGATTACTTCTCGTCATCATGGGAGGGTTATTCTCTTTTGCCATGATTCGGCAGCCAACGTCGTTTCCTATCCAGTCGCCAATCCCAAACCAAGGTGAACGAGTTGAACTCAAGGTCTCAACTCTCATTCTTGTCTTCTCTTGAAATGCCGACCCAGCTCGTTTCTCCTGAAGACTTTTCCTTGGGCTGTGTCTGGTGTTCGCAGCACGCACACAGCCTCATGCTGGTAAACGTCCTAACACTTGCCATATGTCAATACAATTACCAAACAGTGGCACGGGTATCTCGACTGTCGCATCAAACCAATGACCTGTTTTGATGATGGTGTTGTGTAATGGCAGTGGCCTTTCAAAAGAGTAAACGATCTAACGAATTCTCATAAAGCCATTTTGCATTCAAGGTAGAAAGAAGAAATTCACCAACGCCAAGTATTAATTAGACATGTTTTGCTAAGTAGACGTAAAACTGCAAGTGCTGGAACCCGATCTAAACAACTCGTGTTTAGTCGGAAATCTCACATTTTATCTACAACCCCCAGTTCTGCTGGTTCGTCGAGTTGGCAATAAACAGTCGAGGCAAGCAAGGCAAAAGAAATATTTGTTGAAAGCACCAAAAAAAAGAGTGTGAGCTGATTGAAGCTCGAATGAGCTGCGTGATCTGGGAATCGAACCCAGGGCTCCCCGACGTTACTCGAATGGCAACGGAGAATTTTACCACTAAACCAATCACGCTTTGATGAATTCCCGCAGCCGTATTCCACATCAGAGGCTTCTCGCGAGCTCCTCAGGAGAGGAAAAAAGGAAAAAAGGAAAATGAGACGAAGCAGCTTTCGTTATGGGTAAACAAAAATATGTGCTTGTGTGATGCGTGATCTGGGAATCGAACCCAGGGCTCCCCGACGCTGCTCGGATGGCAACGGAGAATTTTACCACTAAACCAATCACGCTTCGATATTGCAGGGGTAGCCTATTGTTTACTATGAATCTCGCAAGTCTCTTGGACATGCATCTTCTCCAGCAACTGTTTGAGCTAGGTCAGCTCGGCTAATGTAGGTTTTGTGCGTCAAGTAGCCTCTTAAAAAACCAATGCCAAAAAAAAATGGTGCCAAAAGAAATTCAATCCAGCGAGAATTCCTATTTTCTAGAGCCCTTCATGAGCTCGTACCAAGTTATCTCAAGTCTGTCGTACAAAGAAGATGCAACAGACTGGTGGACGAACTGGTGGACGAGCTAGTGGGTGTAAGTGCTTATATACTTTGATTTGGTTTGAGCCCCGATGCCAGACTCTGGACACATCATGGCCTTACTCTGGGTTATCCATCACTGCTCCTCGAGCCTCAGTCTCCAGCGTATCTCTATCTAAACTTATTCAATAAATTAGACTCTGGCCAGGCTTTTGTCAGGCAAAGCTTCCTATAGTTACTGCTTGAACGCGTCTCTCGGCAATAAGTGGGGCCGGGGACGGCGGTCGAACCCGGAGATCAAGCAATCTCAACTCAACTTTGATGGTAGTCTGGTTGATTTTGATGTCTCGCATCGGCTGTTACTCAAAATCGTATCATACTGGCAGATCCATTGCCTTTACTTGGGTCTATTTGGAGGTATAGAGATAAGCACGGCCCTCCCCCTTCTATGCAAGAGGATCGAGAATCTTGATCATCCTTGTGTGTCTTTAGCGTCTCAAACGGTGGTGATGTGTGGGCCATGATTGCTGATATATCTTATGTTCTATAAAACAAGTTATCCGCTATACTATCCTGCACTACCCGAGAAGGATTCCTGCTTACCAGGCACTAATATCATTTTTTATTTCATTTTTTTAATTCTCTTTTTGTGTTATTCAGTCAGCCAGAGTGGGGATTTCTTCTTCTTGGCAGCCATCAAAGTGCTGATGGGATGAGAGCAGTGCTTCGGCCGAAAGCGGCAGGCTTCGGCACCGACTCGGTGCCAGGGGTGTCTTCAGCCCATCTGCGAAACTAAGACGAGATGAGCGAGATGAGCAAGATGAGATGAGATGAGATGAAGGGGGGGCGGTACAGATTGCAGCTTACAGATTGTTCTACTCTTTTGTTTTTTTCCTCTCCTCTTCCTTTCCGAATGCTACCGGCTCAATGCGAGCTTCGTAGGCTCTAATGGAAGGAATGCGGTCAAGTCATACATAGTAGTTAAAGTGTTTTGTGTTGTGAGGCTAAAATATGGTGTCCCCAGTTCTTAATTTACGGTCCTCGTATTTGAACCATTGACCGTTGCGCACGCACTCGGAACCATCATCTTCTTTTCCTCCGATGCTCAAACCCTCATCCTCACCAGCCATCAAGTAGCTGAACTCTGTCAAGAGGTCTGTTGTGTGATCTGACGCCTTAAATGACAAAAAGACTGAAGTTTCTTTCTCTCCACCTCACTTCGGAGAACGACCGTACATACATAGTATACAGCAGACCGGAAAATAACAGCACTACTCGGAATCAATTAACCAACCCCCCCATAACTCTGTTTTTAAATGTCCGGCACCATTCCGAAATCCCCAAGTCTACCAATGCAAAAAGGGTGTATCCCAATTATAACCTTGTCCCCCTCTCCGCATCGGTGCCGCATCGGTCGCGCAACGAGCCAGCGCCCCCAGTCGGGAACCAGGGTCTTATCCTCTCATTAGTCGTTGGCCCTGGGGCTCCTAAAGGAAAAAAAAAACGTGCTCGCAATGTATTAAAACGTAATTATTTGTAGTTGGGTCAAGCAAAGCCTTTGCTCGTTTTTCTCGGTCACAGAGTGTTCCCCCGCCCCCCAGCCAAATATCTTTCGCAATTGTGTTCTTGGGTCGCTTTTGGAGCGCTGTACCAGGAACGTTTCCGTCGTGAATGCTCCGTCGTCATTTTGCGTAAAACTTGTTGCGGCCGTCGTTCTCAAGAGAGCTTCATGAAGTCTATCTAACTCGGCTGTATAAGAGGGAATCCAGGCCTTGGGATCGCGGGAAGTTCTTATCTTCTACAGCCCCTACCGACACCATGACAGAAGATCTCGAAAAGGTGTCGGCGGCTGCCAACCACGACACGAATTCGCTATCTTCCTCAACTATCTCTTCACATGGCTCACCAATTCTGGAACCCAACGGGATGAGGACCGCATCTCTCCACGACTATGCGACCCGAGAATCGCAAGACCACGAAGACGTCTTTGAAGTCCTGGAGCATGCTCTCACCCCAGATCTTGAGACGGAGGCTGAGCGCGCCGCTCGCGAACCAATTTCATACATCAAGACGGGGACGAGCAACACGAGCGTTGCCTCACGGCTTCCCGAGTTTGAAGTAATCTTTGAGGAGAATGACCCAGAGAACCCAAGGAATTGGTCGATGTGGTATCGTGCCTGGATAATTTTCGCCGTCGCCTACTCGACGTGGGTTGTCGTGTTGTATAGCACCTGCTACACGGCTTCAATTCCTGGCGTTATGAAGGAGTTTGGAGTGTCCGCCGACGTTGCTACGCTTGGGTTGACAACATACTTACTTGGTCTGGCTGTGGGGAGCCTGGTTGTTGCGCCGATGAGCGAACTGTACGGTCGAATGCCCGTGTACCTGATCTGCCTGTCCATCTGGCTGGTTCTGATCATCCCGTGTGCACTTGCAACTTCTCTGGCCGAGCTTCTCGCCGTGCGATTTTTGGGGTGAGTTGTTGTTAACTGAAACATCAACCTAATATGAAAAGCACTCTGTGGACTAACTGCGCCTACCCCCTCCAGTGCTCTCTTTGGAAGTGCCATGATCTCTAATAGTCCCGGTAGCATCGTCGACATTGCCAATCCCGACTATCTCGCCCTAGTCATGTCGCTGTGGTCGATTGCCCCCTTCAACGGGCCATCCCTGGGTCCCATTATCGGAGGTTTCGTCTATGAGTACCTTGGCTGGCGCTGGAACAACTGGATTATTCTGATCCTCGGTGGCGCTGCAGTCTTGATGATGGCGACCTGCAAAGAGACCTACCATCCAGCCATTCTGAAGCGAAAAGCTGCACGCATGCGCGAGGAGAATGATGACCCTCGCTATTGGTGTCAGTACGACCAGAGAGTGTCTTCGCTCCACCTCGTCAAGGTCAACTTAAGCCGGCCCTTTGTTCTCTTCGCAACGGAGCCTATCCTATGGTTTCTGAACATCTGGTGAGTCCCTCAAATTATCTCTGAATACCTGAACTCTTTGACACGATGGTTTTTGGTGCCCCTTGTAACGTAAATGTGACTCAAAATGAAGATCCCTAATCGTGCAAGCAGGATTTCTCTGATTTACGGCATCTTGTATCTCTGCTTCGTAGCGTACCCGATTGTCTTCTCACAGCACCGTGGCTGGAGTCCAGGCTTGTCGGGATTGGCCTTTGTCGGCATCGGTATCGGAACAATGGTAGCCATTGCTTGCGAGCCTCTCCTTCGAAAGCTGATCAATTCTCAGCCGCGAGACCCTCTGACCGGCCGTGTGCAACCCGAGGCCACGGCGCTGGTTATGGCCATCGGCTCTATCCTCGCGCCTGTCGGCCAGCTCGTCTTCTCCTGGACGTGTCTCCCAGCAAGCATCCACTGGGCGATCCCCATCGCTTTCGGTATCCCCTTCGGCTGCGGCAACACGCTCAGCTTCATCTACGGGTGCAACTACATCGCAGGCACCTACTCCATCTACGCCGCGAGCGCACTGGCGGGCAACGCCGTCATCCGCAGCGTCTTTGGCGCCACGCTTCCTCTCGCGGGGCCCAAGATGTACGAAGCCCTGACGCCTCAGTGGGCAGGCACGTTACTGGGTCTGCTCGAGGTGGCCATGATCCCGATCCCGTTCGTCTTCTGGCGGTACGGATCCAGGATTAGAGCCAGGAGCCCGGCCATCCGGCAGCTGCGTGAGGACCAGGAGAGAATGGATGCGACACGAGCAAGGTACCAATCAAAGGCTAAGAGGCGAGAGGAGCGGGAGAAGGTGAAGAGTAAGGGGGTCTCTAGTGAGGAAGGGGTCTTGCAAATTCCAACAGATGCAACCGACGGTGATACGAAGATGGCAGAGGTCTAAATAAAAAAAATACCTGAGACCTAAACAAAGACAAAGATGAATATCAGCATGAGATATTGGGTCTGATGATGAAAAAGGTTGGCGATGTAAGTTAGCCAACTGTGTCATGAAGATAATAGTGGGAGAATGACGCCTTCTTCTATAACTCGGCTATTCATTATCGCAAAACAATAATAAAAACTCTACTGCAATTCCATCAGCTATACTATAAGTGATAATGTTATTGCGATTGGCTTACTCACTCCAGTGAAGTGAGAGGACCTGGTCGTTGTAAGGGTACAGGGTAGGTTTAACCAAAAGAGAGACTTCAACTGAATTACAGAGACATCTTCTCCAGCTGTGGAACTCGCTCTAGGCAGTCGATGCTCTCAATGAGCTGTAAGAATCGGAAGCACAACGTTATGTTGACTCTCTTTGTAGCATCCTATGATGAACAACATACCCTATTCTTCGATGCATCATGTACAGGCTTTATACCAGTGGCTATACTTCCTAAATGACTTACACATCCATTGAACGTCTAGTGTTCAACAACTACTAACGAGATTGATAACACAGAAGACGATCGAGTCCGTTCACTTCAGGGCATATCAAGGCAGAATATAATTGCAACAATGGTGGATTGTTTTCTATCTCCCTTACTATTCAGCACGCAGGCACATGATCCCCCCAAATGTGTCACCCCAAGATACCATAACTTCCCCAGTCGTAATCGTCCCTGAAGACCTATTTCTGAGTAGGTTGGCAGGTAGTGTTGACCAGGCCATTTGGGTTTGCCATGAATAACTATGTGAACGCCAAACCTATTCACACACCTTGATGTTGTTGTTCTTGTTTGTCCAACGGATACACCTGAAGAGGATACGCAGCGCCGTACGCTCACTCTGATAGACAATTCAATCCATTCTCTTTAACAAATTCCATTATACGCCCCTTCTCCAACAGATCTGTCGTTTGGATCTTTCTTCTTACTCCTCTTTTTCTTCCTCTTTTTTTTTTCAGCGGAACAGCATAGGAGCAAGAATATATAATCAACAGCAAAAACTGTCATTAACTACTCTCCTCCAAGCTGACCGAGCTCCTTGAGAACGGCAGCCTTGGTGTTGATCTTCTTAAGCTGGGTATCTTCCAATTTCTCACCACCGGCCAAGCGCATCTCGAGATCCTCGATGGCCCGAACCTTCTTCTGAAGGCTGCGGATCTTCTTCGCGGTCGGGTTCTGAGATGCGTCGGCAGCTGGGCCGCTAGGAGCATTCTGAGGAGCATTGTTTCCGTTTCCATTGCCACGGTGAGTGTTGCTGCGGCTGCGGCCGCCGTTGTTGCGAGAGTGGCTCCTGTGGTGGTTGTTACCCCTGCGCTCGGGGCTACGACCCTCACTGCCGGAACCAGCTCCATGCTCGCGAGGAGGAGGGGCAAGGCTAGCTCCGCCATTGGGCTCGCCCTGTCGGCCCTCACCCTGGTTAGGCTTCTTGCTGCGCTTCTTCTTGTTCTTCGCCTTGGACGAGTTCTCATCGCCCATCGGCTCAGCTCCCGGTACAGTCCTCACGACTGACGGGGCGGAATCAGCAAATTCAGCTCCGGGAACACCACGACGGGGACGGCCAAAGCCGTTGGGTCCAATGTTAGGTGTACCGTTGCTCACCACGTGGGCAGCACCGCCCTCATCCTCACGCTTGAAGTGCAGAGGAGTGGCCAGGCCGCGGGCACCAGGGGGGCGGTAGGCACCAGCGGGTTTGCTGGGAGTCTTGACCGTACCCAGGTAAGCTGCCGCCGAGGCATGTGGAGCCGGAACGGAGGCGAGAGGATCACCGCCAACAACAGACTCCACGGGCTGAGGACGCCAGTCGACCTGATACAGTTCGACCATGTCCTCATTGTACATGAGTCCTCCAGTGACATGCCACAACTTGACGCCATTGTCCACACGGAGACGGGGGGACGTAGTAGCAGTCATGATGTAGCGGCTGTCAGGGCTCCATTCGCAGACACTCGGGTTTCCGCTCTCGATGGTGGTGACCTTGCGGAAGTCCTTCTCAAGATCGTAGACATCAATCTGGCCAGCAAGGTTGCCAAAACCGGCAACCAACACCAATCGACCGGTGGGTGAGAAGGTGATCGTGTTTCGGGGACCAAGGGGGAACGAATGCGTCGCGACGGCTCGGTGGTTGAAGATGGTAGCTTTGGCGGGCATGTATCCGTAGACCACACCAAACTCTTTCGAGTTGGGAGACCACGAAACATCGTGAATCGGTCCCTCCTTGTCAAGGGTAATGCGAGCATCAAATGCGCCGGTGGTACTGAGCAGGTACAGAGTCGTCTCGCCGTAGTAACTCTTGCCGGAGCGATCAACATCGGTCTGGGCAAGGACTAGGAGGCTGGAACCCTGCTTGTTCCATTTCAGCTGGACCTTGTCGCCCTTGAAGAAAGTCTTCTGAGAGATGGGAGTGTTGGTCACAGGCAGAGTGAAGACCTTGACAGCGGCAGGTTGACCCTAGATTGAAAATGGATGTGAGTAAAACAAGGTTACGGAGAGAGTATGGAAATATAGATATAGCAGAGAATCTGGCTTACCTTGCGTTCAGGGACAAAAACCGCGACGGCGTGGTTCTTGCTACCGGGGGCGAGGGCGAAGTTAGCAGCCCCCTCGACGCGGAGCTTGTTCCACACCTTGAAGAGGTCGTGGCTCTCGTAGAACTGGACCTCATTGGTGACGAGGCGAGCACAGTACTTCTCGTCGGCCGTGTACTGAAGATTCCAACCACCCTGTTGCTTCTGGACGAAGCAGCCTACTGGCTTCTTGTCAGCAGGGGCAACACCCTCCTCGACAACACGCCAGATCTTGAGGTTCTTGGTCGCATCACCGTTCTCGTCCTTGGCCGGGCGTTCCCAGGTGATGACATAGGTACCGCGGGGAGAGAAACCGATCTCGTAGACGTTGGGGATGGGGAGGGAGAGGAGAAGGTTGCCGGAGGAGGTGTCGACGACGTTGACAGCGTCGGGAGTGGACCAGCCGAAGAAGCGGCCACAGGGGGAGTAGGCACAGCACCGGAGGTTGCCCTCAGGCTTGGTGAACCCAGCGAGAGGCTCGTAGACGGGCGCGGCGTCAAAGACACCGATGGTCTTCTGGGTTCGGTAGGCAAACTGCAGCGGAGACGCCATGGCTAGTGAAAGTCACAGTGTCTCGTGTCTTGCAAGTCTTTTTGAGGTTGGCGGAAGGGAGGGGAGGGGAGGGAAGTCAAATGTTCTTGAGAGTTGAGTTCTCTTGTTCGTCGTCGAGACCCAAAAAAGGTTCGGCTTCTCCGACGTTAGCAGGGAGGCGAAAAAGGCTGGCTGGGACGCAAACAAAGAACGGCCAAAAGTCTGCGCAATGGGAAAGACACAAGAGCCGGAATTGTTCGGATTTCCTAGACCAGGTCGCAGCGCAATGCGAGGAAGCTGTCGTCCAAGGAGGTGATGGTCGTCAGGCAGCGGGCGAAGAAGAAAAAAAATTTCGAGGTCGTCGCTGGGCAGCAAGGCCGATGTGGGCGAGGCGAAGCAGTAGCAGCGCAAAGGCGGAAAAACGTCCAAACCTTGAGTTGGCGACGTGTGGAGGGGAAGAGTAGGAGGATTTTCTTTGTGGGAGATGCGACTTGACCTGCAAAAAGGAGAAGAACGGGAAGAACAGATGCCGGAAGAAAGATGAAAGAAGACTGCAAGCACCCAGAAGGGAGAGGGGGGAATTGGCGCGGCAGGGCCGTGATGCTGTGGGTTGGAGAGGAACAGAAGGAGGAGAGAGAGTGTGAGAGGAGGAAGCGTGGTGGCTCCTTTGAGGGGGCGAACGCGGATTGGGTTTTTTTTTCCCCTTCTTTTTTTTTTTCCTTACTATTTTTCTCTCTTTTTTTTTCTACCCCCAGAGTTGCTTTGACTTACTTGAACGCACGCGCCACACACCCATTTATTCACCTTTTTGCCGCTACTTGCACCCAGCAACCTATCAATACAGTGTCAGTAAGACCTTTTTTTTTCTTTCTTTTTTTCTCTCCCTCTCTCTCTTTTCTTTTTCTGGTTTTCTGGGGGCTGGCTGGAGAAAGCATTATGTCATGGGTTGACCACTTGCATCGTGTGACGATCCATTCATTGCTCCGGGAACCACAGTTCTTTCTATGCAATCGTAATCTGTGCAGATGTTGTCGTCTATCACCAGTAATTGGAATAGTTCATGCATGTTATGCACATTCACTGAAAAGAAAAGAGAGAAAAAAAAAGGAAAAACCATAGTAGCATCCCAACCGTGTGCAAAACTGTTCCAAACGGCGTTGAAAGACGGTCAACCTGTACGCCCAAAAATTCAAAATAACAAAACGAACTAACCTATTACTGTATCTCACCTCTCACCTCTCACCTCTCACTCAATGTACCTATATGTAGACTATTGTACGTTCGTACATGGTACTAGCTGAATTACCAGCTGGAGAGTTTTCTCAATACCCAATCATTGTTGTACAAGCATCTCACAAGTCTGTAAGTTGCTTCCTCACCAGAGCTACGTAGCCCTCGTATCGATGCCTGATTCCAGGCTATGCCTCTTCAAGCCAGATGCCATCCTCCGTAGTCGCGTGGGGCTTCTTGTTCTTTCACATGGACGCATGCTCGATGGATCTTTGTCGTGTGTCATCATCCTCGGATCCTTGGAAGCGTTCAATTCGGAGTCTCGATGCATTCTGTCGTGTTGTAGTAGAATATTCGTTTTTTTGGGGGGTATATGATACCAGTTGCATTTATAAAACGATGGATAAAAAAAAAAAAAAGAGCAGAAATTGGTCTAAAAGACTGAACACTCACATTCACCTGTGCATTGTTTTTCACTTACACGCTCTGCTCATCTCGATTGCACTGCATCCACAAGACTCGCTGCATGATTTTATCATTATGCCGTTTACATAGCCTAAAAAAACACACATCCACATTGCTGCGAACTACTACACTCGGCATCATTATTCTACTTTTAGGTCTCCCTACTCTCGGATTATAGTTTTGACAGTCACATTGGCACTGACATGTAGCCCTGGCTGGGTGCTGACACTCGTGCCAGACAGAATAGAACAGGGTTAATTGGCCGAGTCAAGCACCTACAATGGCAAGTCACAGTACTGAGCATCTCATTCATCAATGGTCATCCAACCATTGATTCATGAGATTTTGATGCACAAATATGGTATTCCAATACAATTATAGTATGAACACTATGGTCCTATACAGAGCGCTATACTTACTCAAGGTAAGCTACACAGACGCTGTCATTCGGGGGCATCGACCACTACCGACACAGGATGATCCTGAGAACCCGTGATCGGTATTTTGCCTCATTACACCCCCATAAGCTGGAACCAGTTCCGTGCCCTGACGAACTGCAATGCCTACTCCGTTGTCTCACCTGGCACAGCTTTCTTCTCCCTCCATGATGTCGGATTTTCCGGAATGGGCGCTTGTCCACATTCTGTCCGAGTTTTATGTGTCAATCTGATACGTGGCACCGTCGTCACCATCCGTTGCTACCGGGACCTGGAGGAGGTTCGGCTTCAAAATGGGTCTCCATTGACGGCTGTCACACAGGTTCTCACCCAACGAGTGCTACTTGTGCTTACTGGCTTGTTACTAAACACAAAGTCTGCTGATCACGCAAAGTGACTTGGTACAAATAGCAACGATGACCATGGCTAGCCCTCGTCACGCACCCAAAATGCAGCTGGCATTGCCCATTGATTGTATTGGCAACGTCATAACCAGCCACAGAAAAGCGACTTTTTAGCTTACTCCTTATCCTCGGAGCGGTCTGCGAACATGAAAGCTAGGGAGTGAATACACGACCCCCTGTTCCCCTTTGCGGACAAACACCGCTCAACGTCCTTTGAATTTCTCCTTCCAGCCACCCTTTTCAAATAGCCACAACGCTTCCGTTGCGTATGCACGACTACCTCGATGGCCCCCTTCGGTCAAGGCCGCCTCCGTTAAGCTGTCAAGAACTCTTCCCTTTTTGATTGAGGCCCAGATGCCCATCGCGATGGGGTCGTCCTCAGTCTTACCCCACTCCCCGTGACCTAATCGGTAGAGAATCCTACCCAAGGTCTGAAATGCCATACATCGCTGGGCGGGCACGGCGCTTCGGGCAAGATGCGCTAGCTCTGCAACGGTGTATCCTGCAGCTTCGGGAGCGTCGCCGTGGTGGTGTAGTCCCTTGGAAGACGGAATAGATCGACTGACACGTGGTGAAAGAAATCGACCCATGAAGTCAAATCTCAATGCGGCGAGTGGAATCTCAGGATGGGGATAGTATGAAGAATCCTTATCGGCTGGACTGTCCTCAGTGGGAATCGGCGCCATCCATGCAAGCTTACTTGGGTCGGCGGGAAGGTTCGGGAAGTATTTTTCGTGAAGCGTAGAAAGGAAGTTGGGGTCTGAGGGGTCGAGGTCAGGTAAGGTAGGAGGCGCTGGGAAGTGCGTTGACTGTGGAAGATCGGTGATGGGAAAAATATCAGGCGGAATTTGAGATGGTGCTTCGTCTTCGTCGTAATTATCCGCAATTTTCTTTAATGAGGTAGCTGAGGTCTTTGGTACAGGCTCGCCAACCTCTTCAGATCCTTTTGATTCCGGGCTTGAAACTGACGGTTTGGGTGTATCTGATTTTGAGGTATCCTCAATCTTGATATCTGGAGGTGGGAGAACTGGTGGCTCGGATGATGGGGGATCGAACGGAGAGGTATCGGGTGATTCGTCAATGTTGGCTCGTTGGAGTAGTTTCTGAATGAGAGCAGGGTTCAGTCCGTTCATGATATCCTCTTGCGCCTGGGCAATCTCGCTCGCTGTCATGCTGGAGATCTTTTGCCGATTTTCTTGGTCGATACGTCTTCTTTCGATTGCATCAAAATCCATCGTCTCTGACGACTCTTCAACCTTGATTGGCGCATCTTGCTTTTGTTGCCATGGCCGAGATACGGGATCCTTGCCTGCTGCCTGGGCAGCGCGCTGCTGCTTGAAAGCCGAGCCTTTCCAACGTCGTTTGTGCTGGGGGAAGCCGGTGGAAGAGATGGGGTGGTCTGAGAACTCGACGGGTTTCTTCTCCCCAGAGTTTCGCTCCACAATATCGCCTATCAGAAGCGAGGGATCCATGGCATCGGAGTGTTGGTATTATGTTGTTGTTGGTGGTGTTGTTGTGTTGATGTCTTGGTCAGCGTGCAAGAATTACCCGACCTTACTATTTTCCGGTTCTTGGTGGATGGTGGCGGGGAGAAGAAATCTGGTTGTGGGGCAGCAGGTTCGTAAATCCCCACTATTTCTTTCATCCGTTGGCGGCGGACGCAGCCGCCGAGAACCCATCGAGCATCTGCCACGTGAAATGCGGAGGTTGCTCCCAGAGGCCAGCAATTTTGTCGACGGAGGTACCTATGTAGTTTTATCGTTGCGGAGAGAATATAGATTATTTGACGCAACAGCTGAGCTTGCTGCACAGCCCAATATTGAATCTGGTCGGACAGCTTCCGGATGTGGGATGGCCGATACAGTTCGCATCATTATCCGTCAATGTCGGGCGATATGAGTCGATAAAATGCGGGCTTTCTTTATAGTATTGGTTGCTAATCAGTGCTTCTTAGGGTGGAAAGAAATTATGAAAGCATTCCTGAAACGGGAGCGCGGAATTTTATCGGCTTGTTGCTTGGCGAGCGAGCGAAAATGAAATGTTGGTTTGATAACCATTATTGTGAATAAGTCCTTCTCAATTCAAGGGAGTAAAGAAGCGGAAACCATATTCATTCTTTCTTCTTTTACAATACGCCGTCGTCCTTAAGTTTATGTTTTGCACCTGTCTTGATGTTCCAGGCCTCAGGTCTCGTGCCGAGTGTGACCTGACCAATGTACCTTGTAACAGAGTAATTTTTCCTGGGGCTGAAGAATCTTGCACCGCCACATATTGATAGGGGTGCTGGTTGCATTAGCGCCGATCGATCCCCCCCCTTCGTCTTCCTTTTCCAAAATTCCAGAAACGGAGCGCCACAGGGGCTTCCAAGCAAGGTCTAAAGTACCTGTACCCCATGATCCTGGGGAGAGCTCCGGACTCTGCAGACTCATGGAATGAGATCTGTTCTCTGTCACGCTGAAAGTCTCCGCCTCAAGTGTAAAATAAGACAGAGACGCATATTGCAACTCTGGTTGACTTTGTTGATTCCATCCTCCCTTAATAGGATATGTTGCTTGAGTTTCACCGCAGCTTTGTTATTCCGTGGTGAAACTCTGTGGGGGGATTGAGATGTGAAACAAAGCTGCCGAAGAGCCAGTGATTGATTGCTTGCAAAAGGACGACACAGGAAATGCGCAGCGAGTGAACCAAAAAAAAAAAAAAAGAAAAAAAGAAATGAGACATAATTCTTATTTTGGCTTGATGCAAGACGCGAGCTCAATTATCGAAAAGGTAACACTGTGCGCAAATGGAGTGAAGAATGATACTGAAGAGACATACCTTTCCAGGTATCTAGTGCTCTCAATGCCTGCCTAGGTAGTAAGGTAGGTAGGCTTACTCGCTACCTCGAGCGAAGTACAAATTACGGAGTACATTGCTTGCTTTTCGTACCTTTTGCATTTTTTTTTTTTGGTTGAGTAGCATTTACCGATAGTGTATGGAGTACATAACACATAGTGCGACTGAGAACACACCCCCCCCTGCTGCACAAGAGGAGTATGGATTATTGCAGGAGACAATTTGACGACGACACAAAGCTAGATGGCCAAAGGAAACGGCAAACTTGCGCAAGGCAGCTGAGAGGGGGGAAGTAAAATGTGAATGGAGAAATCTTGGGCTGATAGGTGTAATAAGTATGCGTAGGGAAATACGTACTTATAAATCATCTGTCGTCTGCAAATGCGCCTCAGTGCGTGGTCATGAAAGAGATGAATGTCTGAATCTGCGACAAATCAACTCGTGTTGTCTCGAATCACTGGTACGTACCATCCAACAACTGGCCTAAAGCCACATGGAGTGGTTACCGAAAAAAGACGATCAATGTGTGGCTGGGTCCGCTTTGGATGCCGCGCTTGTTGGCCAAAAGCCGCTAGATCCCTGTCGGCATACCGCGCCTAAGCTTGGTTCAACGTTCATGAAGAGAGATGAGGAGAGCCCGGCTGCACACAAGAGCTGCAGGGAGGACCGGGGTACCTTATTGGCCTGAACTGATGCATTATTGAAGCTGGCCGTAACCTTACGTAGTATTGATAAGGCTCCAGCTGGTGCACCGGATAGTGCCAGCCAGCACAATCAAAGGTCGGCGATAGCAAAGTCGGTTTGTACAAGGTACCTTATTTATGTTTATTCTTGGCTCCCCCCTGCTCCCATCCACTCCACCCACGCTAGGCTGGCTCGCATAGATGGGTCCGTGGATGTTGCACGTTGCCGCTTTGGGTGGGTTCTGCCTTTTTTTTCCCTCCCTTTTTCCTTTTTCTTTTTTTTCTTGTTTCTTTGACCTGTCGTTGGTGGGCATGACGGTGCCGGGGCCTTGGGATTCTGGCCTCTATCGCGCGAGAGAAGGTATCTTGTCCGTGCTTTGTTGACGGCCCTCACACGGCTTTTATTCTTTTCTGGCTTTTAGACCTCATCTTTCCTCCTTGTTGATTTGTCTTGTTGTTTTGTGCTCTTGGCTAACAACACCACTACCACACCCCCCCCTTTCGCTCATGCCGACGCCCCCCTTCTCTATCTCTTTTCCCCAATTCGTGCCGTCCATCTGATGCCGTGCTGCATCTATCAACTGTGACTGACGGACTTTGTTCTGAAGCAAACCTGGCGTTGTTCGTGTTGTCTCTCATCTTGTGTATTTCCATGTTCGCACACCCCCCTCCCTCCTCTCTGTCCCTCTCCCCCCCCTTTCCGGTCTTCGCTTTCCCTTTGACTCGTTTCTTTTTCTTCCCTCCTTGACTCCATCCCCGTCCTATCTCGTCATCCGCCCACCCCAATCCTGACCTATCCATAGTCCGTCATCCACATCCCACAATCCCCCATCCAGACCATCCGTCCGCCCCCCCTCAAGGACCGAGGCCGATGTTTTCATTCGCGTCTAATAATTAAATTTCCTATTGCTAGAATCATACCTGGTCCCCCCTCACCCCTCTCGTTTCCTCGTGCCGGTGTCTTGCGCGCGCGGGAGCATGTTGCAGTTGTAGTAACAGCAAAAGGCAGCTGGTCTGCCCCGTTTTTCTCTTTCCCGCCAGAGCATTTGAAATGTTGTTCCGAAAAAAAAAAAACGTAGCCATCCCCATTTCCATTTCCTCTCCCATTTTCCATTTCTCCTCCCTCCTTTCAACCTCTCCCGACAGCCCATTTCCTCAACAACAACACTGCGGAAATTGGACGAATTCACTCAAATCCATCAATTCGGCATCATTTCCATACCCGCAGCATCACACGAATACCACCATTTTCTGCGCATAGAGCTGCAGCATCGACCGCTGTCCTCGAAACCGTCGGATTCCCCTCATTCGGATAATTTTCGCTGGCCTTCCCGTCAGCTCAGCCGGCAGTCGTTGTCTTCCAGTTCAGGCATTGTGAGGCTATTCAGAGTCTCAGCTCCACCGCCCGCCTATTCCCACTTTCTGGCCACTCACAGCCCGCCACTGTTCCCGGCCGCGCGCAGCCCGCCACCCACCCGCCCACTCTCTCACTCTCCATTGTACCGTACCAGCTGTGCTGTGCAGGTGAGGTGCTGTGCGCTCCGTAACTTCCCCAGGTATTTTATTGCCTGCGCCGAAAATAAGCCCCAGGCAGGTGCAGCGGTGCAGCGCACCTGGTTCACCGACCACCACCTACCGACCACCAATCCGCCGATCGCTGACCAGCCAATCAAGCAATAACTTGACCACTTTGATCGATCGATCAATCAATTAATCAGTCCGTCAACCCGACAATCGCTTATTCAGTTACATTCTCGCATTCATATCAAAAGTCGTCGTATGGCCTGAATCACTCACTAAAGAAATCCGACGCTTATACCTTCTTTCTTTTCCCCTTTTTTCTTTTTCTCTTGTTGTTTTTGTTTCAACCTTTTTGACCTTGTCTCCATCGCCTTTGGTTTTCTGCATCGCCACAGGTCTACCACCCGCTTGTCTCCTTTTCGAGGACCGTTGGCATCCTGCCGCGTCGGTAAATCAAACAACAACCATTTTCATCCAATAGTGCTGTCCGTTTCGAGCATCGCCACCACTGGAACGTGACGCTTCATGTCACGCTACGACTCCTCAGCCGGAGAGCTCTCCTCGCCGCCCTCGGGGTCTCTCTCTGAGCCAGGTTCGCCGTCGCAACAAACCCGCCCTCGATCCGGAATGATTGTCGTCCAAGACGATCAGAATGACCAGCAACGGGGTGATCAGCCACCACCACCGATGCCCACCCATACTGGTACTGGCCCACCTAAGAAGTACGTCTTGATTGACAACAAGTGGGTGCAGTTGACGGCTGCTGGTGTGCCTCGCAAGAAGCCCGGGCGCAAGCCAGGCACTATCGTCAAGCCAAAGACCGCTGAGGGCTCTGACAACGCGTCCAAGGCCGCTCGCAAGCCTCGAAAGTCTCGGGATCCAAGTGCACCTCCGGTGCAGCGAAAGCGCAAGATGACATCCGCAGGCGACACAGATACGGATGCGCCTTCCGACAGATCATTTGCCGCCATTGTCTCGCGTCCGCCACGTGTCTCGGATATTTCTAATTTCACGGCCTCGTCGCCCTCGCAACCAGCACACCACCAGCACCAACCCAGCCAACCCGAGCAGCGTTACTCTCCTAAAATCCCCAAGCGAGATCACTTTCCTGGATCTATGCAGAGCATCTTGAACTCGGACCCTCCGTCACAGCCTCCGCCTCAGGCTTCGCCTCCCACAACCACTGCTGTGCCTGTACGCACAAGTGGCCAGAGCTACGATCCCATCCGTGGCAAAATCGACCCTGTTCGCGAGTCGATAGTCTCCCACAATCCCTACGGGTCTACACAAGGCTCCCCACGACCTCCATCCCAGATGGCTAACCGCTCACCAACCATTGCTAGTCTGTTGGAACCCACAGCTCCCCCAACAGTGTCGCCCAGTCATACCCATAGCACGTATCCACCTCCAGTACAGTCCCGATATCAAACTCAAGAATCATCAGTTCCGCCCTCGCCCTCGAGCAACGCTCGAGGACTTTCAACACCCACACCATCAGTCCGTCCATTGGCCCCGGCCGCAAGCAAGAACCCGCCCCCACCACCTCCTCCGCCTCCCGCTCAGCGACCTGTAATCCGAGAATCAAACTTCACTACCATTTCCAATGGCCCTATCAAACGGGTTTCACCCAAACAAAAGCCCCACACTGGCGTGTCAACTCCAAAGACGGATAATCTAGACGACCTTCAGGAAAGCGAAGGACGGTCCATTCTTGACTTTGGACGTGCCAAGCCGGGTGAGGAACAGGCGGCACCCACTATTGTGCTGACCATACCTATTAAGCCGGGAGATACTAACAAATATGTCAATTTTATGCGTATGGCTGAGGAGAGCTACGGATGGGATGCTCTTCATCCACGCCAGGCTGCCAATCGTGATCGAAAAGCTCGGATTGCTGCTGCTGCAGCGTCCCTGGAAAAGACTGAATCTGGTCGCGAATCTGGCGACGAGATGTCTGTCGATCTGTCAGACGGCGAGGCCAGCAACCCAGAGAATGGTGGCACTAGTGGGCCAGATGCTCAGGCCAAACCCAAGAAGAAGCGCAATTTCAAGGAAGACCAATATGACGTTGATGACGACTTTGTGGATGATTCAGAATTGCTATGGGAAGCCCAAGCGGCTGCTAGTCGTGATGGGTTCTTTGTCTACTCAGGCCCCCTTGTGCCTGAGGTTGAGAAGCCTGCCGCAGGGTACGTATTTTACAATTGCTGATGCTCAAAACTGCTATAGTTGACTAACATGTTTGTAGGCAGGACGGTCCCCCTAAGCGTGGTCGTGGTGGTCGTGGAAGCCGTGGAGGTGGCCGAGGCGCTGCTGCTCGAGGAACTGCATCCGGCCGTGGTGGTGGACCCGGTTCTAGGGGCGGCTCCATTAACAGGAAACCTCGAATCACAAAGTCCGAAAAAGCTCAGCGTGAACGTGAGAAGGCTGAACGGGAGAGTGTGCTGTCCAAAACGCCTAGCCATGGCTACTCACTTCAACCGACCACTCCTTCAATGTCGGTTAGCGAGCTGGGTGCTTAGGAAGATGGCATTGTCACAATTGGCGGGCAGTCCGCTATCCACATTGGTACCGGCACTATGCCTGAGCTATTACGAAGGCCGACCAGTCACTGGATCTGAGCTTGTTTGAATGGTAGGCTCTGGATTTGATCACGACCTCTTACCTTTCCATGTTTGTCTGCTCGGAGTTTCACCCTGTTCAGCGCAAGATGCTTCAACTTGACGATTCATCCCATTTCTTTGGTTTCCATTTTCCCACTTCTTAATACCCCGCGTTGCGGAGCACTTCTGGTCCTCAGAGACCTGCTTAAGCTTTTTTTTTCTTTTTCTTTTTTTCCCTTGCTTCTCCTGACTTTTTGTGGGAATCTCCGTTAAGGAAGAATTGGCGTGTTGCGGCAAACTCGCATTGTATGGGACACACACTCAGGTCTTGATTTTTTCTCCCCGGCGTTTAGAGGGATGAGGAGTGGACGGATGTCATGATAGGGAAGGACTTGGACTCGGGAAGAAGGATGGGTTCCCACCCTCTTTTAGCAACAACAACAACAGTGATGAGAAGACAAATGGTGCAGACAGACACAGCCTCCTAGGCTAGAAGTGGTTCAGTCCACTTGGACTTGATGGTGTAGAAGAAATAGTCCGTGAATGAAAAGACAAGACGTTACTCTTTGTTGCAACTCCAAGTTGCCCTGCTTGCTCTTGAACATACCAATTTGTGTAACGTGATACGATGTTGATGGATGACCTATATACCTCCCCTAAGACACGGTACTTTAGTGCATAGGTAAGTAGTTGATATATAGCCCTCTTGATTTGCATTAAAGTCAAGGGAAACCCATCCTCTTCCATACCCCTCTGTTTCTCCTCGCTCATGTCTCTTGTGCTATGCAACTGGGATAGATTTTCGTCCATGGTCATGAGGGGAGAAGGAGGCAAAACAAACACCACATCTACTTTGTCTGCTTGTCTCATCCCCCCAAAAATCGTGTCCCACGCCAGGTAAACGAATCAAATCTCGCTCGGAAAAATCAAGATACTATGTGGGGCAGAACATGAGCCAAACCAAGCCACCTCCTCTTGTAAAAGGAAGAAGAAGAAGAAGAAGGAGGAGGCGGATGCTCGCTCTTTTCTCCCTGTCAAAATTCACAACTGTCTTTTAATGCAGTTACATGAAAATGGCTCTTCGCTAACCCCCCCTCCTTTCCACCTCATAGACTACCTCATCTCCGTGCCATTGTTTTCTTTCTCTGATAATTCGTCATTCAGATACATATATATATATATCCTCCTTCTCCATTTCATCCCACCCCTGTAATCCCTCTCACAGTTGGCAGTTGCTTTCTATGCCAAACTGAACTCGGAAACCTCACCCATATCGTTCACTGGCTGACCTGCGAGCTTGTAGGAGGCGCGCCAGCGCAGCTTGGCAGATTCAACCTTCTGGGTGCGGTTACCCGCATGCCAGATCTGGACTTCCTGAGTGATGCCGCGGCTCTGCCCCGGTGCGAGGTCACGACCCGTTTGGGTTTGGAGCTGTAGCTCAAAGCCCTGTGATGGAAATGTTAGATCTAGATCGCGCACAGCATGTCTCTAGTTCGTCGTTTGCTGACTTTACTTACCTTGGTAACAGCAAGCTGGAAGTGTAGCTCGTTGATGGGCTGGGGTGACATGTTGGAGAACGCAAAGGACATTACGATGCCGGCGGGTGAAGCGGGGTTTCGGTTGGCGTGCAATTCGATGCGGAGATTGGACTCGTGCACCGTGGCTCGATGCGAAGCCGGCTTAGCAGGTTCTGGGGGCAATGCCGAGGAGAAATTCCACTCGTCATCGTCGTTGGAGGTAGTTATAGCTGGAGCCACAACTGCAGGCTGAGAGGCCGGCGCAGGGGAAGCTCTCTGAGAACCGGTTAGGGACGACGTGAGGGCCGCGAACGGGTCTGACACAGGTTGCTTGGGAGGAGCATGCACTGATTGTTGCTGGGCTGGTAGCTGAGGTGTCGAGGATTGGGATACTGGCTGCGAGCCGAGGCCGGGGAATTGGGAGAAGGGGGGTGGAGGAGTTGACTGATTAGAAATAGGACCCTTGGCGGAGTTGTCTTGGGTCATGGAGGATAGAAGAGCAGGACCGGGAATGTCTACGGCATGGGTGTTAGCATACTGCTATGAATTTGAAATAGGTTCCTAGGTTGGGGGCGCTTACTTTGATTGGCACCAAAGCCAAGAGCAATGTTACCACCTTGACCAAAGGGGCTCGAGGCACTACCGATATCCAGCCCAAGAAGATCATTTTCAATGCCAGTAGCACCCGGAGCAGCAGCGGCGCTGCTGCCTCCATTGGCACCTGAGGGCTCACTGTCGAAGTCGATTAGAGATAGCTCGTTGGCGGCACTAGAACCGCTTGCAGCTGCGGTAGTAGCTGATGGAGGAGGGGCACCAGCAGCAACCTTGGCGGCACCTTCAATGTCACCCTTCTTCATCAGCTTATACCGCTCGACAGTTCGATGTATGCTATCGTTGATTTCCAAAAGTTTGGCAACGGCCTCGTGGTCGTCTGACTCCTCCTCACACATCTTCTGGATCTTGGGCTGAGCGCTCGACAGGGCAGCGGCCAGTTCGCTAAATACGTCACCATCTTGCATGGTGTCGCCCTCGGTGAAGGCTTCTAGTCGCTCCTCCAACAAACGGGCCTTTGCCTGGATCTTGGCAACATCTTCCGCAGCCTTCGCGCGATAGTCAGTCTTGGACCGAGTATCATAGCCAGCCATGACCTTCATCAGGCGGTTGGCCTCTTGCAGATCCTCCGGTGTGCCACGGCGAATGAGTTCTTGAAGTTTTGCCGATTGAGCCTCGCGTTCCTCTTCTTCCATCTCTTCGGCTGATTTGAGGTTCTGGGAATGGGGTTAGTATGAAGTGTTCTGTATATCGAGGGGAGGGGGGGTTATCGTCGGAATTGGGGTGACGCTTACATCGCTGGGATTCAAAACGGCGGCATCCTCTCTCCGCACCTCGGGGAAGACATAGCCCTTGTAGCTCAGCAGTCGGTGCATATCTCTGATGAAGCCCAGATCCTCCTTGTACCTGCTGGTTTCACATATTGTGCCACGCCATTCTTCAATAGCCTCAAGGATCTTTGCCTGGACACGGGTAGGTCGGATGGGGGGTCGCTCGGGGAAGCGTCTGACGAGCTCATTGAGAAATTCCTTTGTGCTGATCTGGAGTTGAAAGGGGTAGCCGCAGTTCTTGACGCATATATCGAGAAGGTTGAGGGCGAGGAGGGCGACGTTTGGGTTGCGGTGGTTGATGTAGCTAACGATAGCGGTGGCGGCCTCGCGCGGGGCGCTGCCCTTCTTGGAGTTGATGAGGTCAGAGATCTCGAGGTTCAGCGCAAGGTTGGGCTCGTAGTTCTCGGGGCTGCAGGCGGCCTGGATGAAGCGATGCAGCTGGGAAGGGGCTCGTCCGCCGTAATCGCCCCAGCGGTCGCGAGCTGCGGCGCGAGCGCTTGCGGCTTCCATGACGGAGGATCGAGAAGCCCCAGACAGGGACGAGACGGCAGATTAATGCGAGATGAGAAGACTTGAATGGAATGGGCAAAGCCCAAGGTCTCAGCGCGGGGCGGAGCGAGAACGAGGGAGGAAGGGGGGAGGAAGAAAGGGGGGGGGGGGGGGGGTGTTAGGAAGTAGGAGAAGGAATAATGACAGCTCGCGGCGACAGGACACGGCGACAGGACAGACAGGCAGAGCAGACCAGGGTGAGGCGATCCCCGATTCGGGAGAAGCTGGTGGAGAGCGGGCGAGCTGTGTGGATGGGGATGAGGGAAGCGGGAAGCGGGGTGGGGGATGTTGACAGTGGAAGGCATCCACCTTTGACAATGTGTAGGTACCTTTTACGGCCTTGCACAGCGCATGCGGTACCTACGTTTCAGCAAAAAATGGTTCTTTCGGCGCTCAAATGCGCCAGTTACAATGAACCCTCCCGCTGTCAAATACAGCGTACAGCACCTGTTCAATTTTTAGGTGGCCACCTATCTGGGTCCAGTAATGAGCTTCTAGGTGGGAGGATGGGGAGTGACGTGCAGCTAACCAATGGCAACAGTACTCTTTCATCATACCCTGTCTATTGTCTATCCTATCCATCCATCCACTCATCCATCCATTCATCCATGAAGTCGGTCCAGCTAAGCTTATTCCATTGATGACGACTGTTTTCTTCATGAGGTTATTTTTTTCTTCTCTCTCTTTCTCTCTCGTCTAAACAAGGCAATGAAGAGATTAATTACAGAGAGAACTGAGAAGAAAATGGGTCCGGAAGCTGGCAATCTCGACAAAGTTGCATCCTCACTATAAATAGTCGCTATATGTACTTTGGAACTGCCTTGACCATTGACCAGTTTCGCTAACTAATAAAAGCGATTAATAATGTTGAGCTTGTTTCTCCTCTCACATCGACTGAACTGTTCCGTTCAGCTCTCTGTTGGTGTCTTGCATGATATGATAATGTAACAGCATGCAGGGCAGTAAGTGGTAGGAGGAGCTAAATAACCAAGCCTCTTTTGAAAAAATTAAAAGGAAGCCCAGCAGCACAAGCAGTGACAAGCATCGTTCATTAGGTAAGTTGGATGATAGGCGTACGATAGGAGAAGCCAAGCTTGACCTTCGTGATGAGTACGATTCGACCAGGATTCAATTTCTGGACCTGAACCTTGCCCTAGACAGGCTCGAGCTCCTCAATTCGGCCGTGAAATCTGGCCCAAGCCCTATGCTGGGTTGGCTCTCCGCTGGTAACCAACCATCACGAGCTCTCAAGATGATAGGAGCCGAAACCTGGAAGCGCTATGATGCAGGTGACATTATCTGGGGGGAGGCTTTGCAACTCACAGATGTAAGGGCAGATCACACAAAATACTATGGTACAGCTGGCATAGACTGATTGACCCAACCTTGTCCCACCTTTTCCAATGGCCTGACGGGAAGCAATACGAGGCAGCGAACAAAATCTGTTCAAACACCGCAGCGCTAACAGGCACAGCCCCCTCCGGTGGGCGGTGGTTTGGCTTGTTCCTGTAATGTCGCCAGGCTCCCATTAAGAGGAAACGAAACAAACCTGCGGAAAAAAAAACGAGCATGAAACATTCTACTCTGGCTGTCATTACCTTTCTAGGCCAGGTGCTGTCAGTCTACAACGCCTTATCCTCGGTGGTTTCCAGTTTGATCTGGTATAGCCTCATTCAGGAGATAGGAACTTTCTTGCTCCTCCTCCTCCCCCTCGCTCCATTTTCTCTCTGGCTCTATTCCTCCCCCCCCCTGCTCTATACTTTTTTTTTTTTCAGTTTTTTTTCTAACAATAAAAATTGAGAATATTCTTTTTCAAACTATTGATTTTAATAATAATAATAATATTATTCTTCGATTTTCCCTTTTTCTGGGAAGATCGAGTTTCACACTTTTGTTTCCTACATATCCTCTCCCCTCTTTCACTTGTTATATACCGTCCTCACTCTCTCTTCTTCCAAGTTGTCACTCTCCCATCAGATGGAACAATCGTTCAACTCTCCAACTCCAACTCCATGTCCTTTGAGCTATCCAAAATGAAGCGTCACTTCCAGATTTCCAGGACCAAGTCCAGCGCGTCGGCGGCTACACCTTCAGTCCTTCCATCCGGCTTCACTTTTGTCGACGACTTCAAAGGAGCTGCCGCCTCCGCCTCCGAGTTGTCAACAGCTATTGAGACCGCTTTGGATCAACTGAGTCTTGGAGGTGAGAGAAAGAATCCCGGAACATGTGACATCTTCCTGGTGACATACCCTCCTAACTCTGATAGCCGACCTACCTCAACACCTTAAGCAGCTGGTCCATGGCTTGGACAAAGAAGGTTCTACTTATGATAATTCAAAAGCTAGCGAGCACGAACCTTGTTGCGAATGGACATGGTAATGACATAGTTCCTAAAACCACTGCCTTACCACCATATTTTACAGGCTGACAGTAGTTTAGCTCGCGACCAGAGGCTCAACTCGTCACTCTTGCGTGGAACTGTACCTCTGGGTTGTACAATATCCCAACTGAGACTCTAGACTATTCGCAATATTCGAACTGTAGTGAATATATAGAGACTCCTTCTTTAGGTGCAAGTGTTACTGGCTGGACATCGACGGCAGTTTCACCTGTTGCTCACACGACTGAGCAAAGCGAACTCCTACCGACCCTTGTTATAGCAATCAGGGGAAGCGCAAATAGTATGGATCATGTTAGCAATTTGAACGAAATTTCCAAAGACGCTACGCACTTCATCGTATGAAAATTTCAGTTTCTGGCTTCTGGAGGAACGTCGTCACTAATCCCATGATTAGGATCCGGATGTGTCAACCACCTCGCAACTCTTTGCCAATGCTAACTTGCTCAGCAAGGCTGAGGCTCTAGCTGAGAGCATTGCGCAGAATATTGAACAGTATATCAGCAATCAGGGACTAGGTGCCAAGCAAGTCTTGATCACTGGACACTCTGCTGGCGGAGCCGTAGCCTCGCTCCTCTTCCTCCATTTCATTTCACAGAGAAGGATGGGTAAGTTTTTAATGTAGTTGGTTATCTTACCATCTCAAGCCTCTAATTCGTCTTCAGGTGAATCGGCTACGTTTTCTTGCATCACATTTGGTTCCCCTCCGTCGGTTTCCGCGCCCATCGATTTGTCAAGATACCAGTCATCAGGTTCTTCAACCATGGTCCTTAATTTCATGAACGAATTCGATCCGGTTTGCCGCGCAGATGGGATTTATATGATGTCTTTAGTCAATCTTGTCAGGTCAATGTACGGTCAACGGCCGAAATATTTCACCAGCGCCAATAATACCAACACTACCGTCATCGAGACAGGTAGCCCAGGCAGCTCGGCGTCTCTGGAGGAGAAGCAGGCAGCAGGTAGCTCTAGAGAGACCTCCCCAACTCAAATAAGGGAACTGTGGTCGAGCAGTCGCAACGTGTGGCCAGTCCCTCGGATGCACTCCCATCACGTCGGCCCCCGCGTGCTGCTTCTCATGCGGTTACTGGACGATGACATTCAGTTGAGGGCTATCAGAACTCCTAGCAGCGAGTTTGAGAAGCTTCTATTCTGCAGATTGGCAATACATAACGAAGCCTGCTATTCTGAAAGAATACAGCTAATACAGGACGGAATATTTAATCGCCAGAAGGGATGGACAGGGAAAGAAGTACAAGCTCCTGTCAATACAAAATGTTTGTGAAGATGTGATTTACACACATTGGAGCACTCAAATATTTGACCTCTTCATAAACGATATCCAAACTTACTGATTGGAGACTAAACTTGGAGGAAAAGGGAATTTAAAAAAAGAAATTAATTAATAATAATTGAAACTTGGACTTATTCGTCTCGTTTCTCGTCTCAACTCGTACCGCTGACTCGTTGAGTCTTTTTTTTTCTTCTTCCTTTTCATCCCAAGGTCGTCAACTCGTATGTCCCCTGGCAAACCCCCCACCCCAGCGCATAGGTTTCTCCCTCTTTTCGCATACCCTAAGAAAAAGCTTGACAGAAATTCCCGCCACTATATTTAGATCACTTGCCGACTACCGAACCGTTTCGTAGTAGCTTGAGATGCAAGAAGAGATGAACCCATTGTTTCACTTCTGCACGGCGTGGCCCATACTGGCAAGGCTGGGCTGCCTGGGCTGTGCTGAGCCACGATATGACGACTCCACACGGTCACGCAGATCTTTGCACTTGACTGACATGTGAATAGCTTCATGCTAATGCTATCCCCCTGAGAGTTACGTAACCTTATACGGAGTGTAGTACGTATGTTGGTGGTAGTTGGGCTATTAGGCACCCAGTTCCCAACCATGGTTCGGCGTATGGCTCACGATGCAAGTCGTCGTCAGTGAAGAGGAGTGCGTCATGTAGACTACAAGGGTCCCATCATCGGCCTCGACCAGAACCAGTCATGTTACTGCAAACTTGGAAGCATGTAAATATGCTTGATGACTGCATGAGGTTAGCTTGTAGTAGCCGCATGAATCAGGCAACTTTAGTTTGATGTAACTTGACTGTTTGTACAAGACCCTAGTCGTTATTAGATGCAGTTGATTGAGGGCACACACGGTCTTTGTTGAGCGAGGACTTGGGTGGCTAGTAGGTTGAGAAGCTACTGTGTAACTGTGGCGTTTTAAACCTGAGCCACAAAATAAGCTATGTCTTTCCTTAGTGGCATAATTAAGTACATTAGCGTCGATAATCATCGATTCTGGGGCTAATTAGGCACCTTATCTTCCTCAATTATGCCCCTCCAAAAACTTCCCCTCCATTTTCCTAGCCCCCACCATCGGCATCTTATCAAGACCTCATCCGTCTTGGCCCAAGAAAATCTTCCAAACGACCCTATTTGATCAAGTTCCGCTCAGGGAGGTAGCATCGACCGCAGAAATCTACCTAGTTTTCCTTCCTTCGACTATCTACTTGTATATACACTCTATCTATTAGTACCGTCGAGATGGTTCGCCACAAAAAGGATTTCAACCCTAAGGGCAAACGAGGTGGCGGCCTACGCGCAAGAGGACCACCCCGCAATGGGAACGACGACGATGCTGATTCCACGCGCCGCCCTGCTTTCAAGGCCGCCTGCTGGGACCTTGGTCACTGCGACCCCAAGCGGTGCTCTGGAAAGAAGCTCATGAAGCTCGGAATGATGCGCGATCTGCACCTTGGTCAACGCCACAACGGAGTCATCATCACCCCCAACGGCAAGCATACCGTCTCCCCAGCCGACAGCGAACTACTCAACCAGTACGGCGCTGCCGTCGTCGAGTGCTCCTGGGCGCGTACACAAGAAGTCCAATGGAACAAAGTAGGCGGAAAGTGTGAACGCCTATTACCGTATCTCGTCGCTGCCAATACCGTCAACTACGGCAAACCTTGGCGTTTGAACTGTGTCGAAGCTCTCGCCGCTGCCTTTTACATCTGTGGCCACCCCGACTGGGCAGCACAGATCCTCGAACCATTTTCATACGGCCCTTCCTTTCTAGAAATTAATTCCCAGTTACTGAAGCGCTATGCTGCCTGCGCAGACGAAGCTGAGGTGAAGAAGACTGAAGCGGAGTGGATGGAGCAGCTGGAGAGGGAATACCAAGAGAGCAGAGAGGAAGGCGACGGCGACATCTGGGCCGGCGGAAATACGAATAGACGACCGCTCCAAGATTCTGACGATGACGATGAAGACGACGACGACGAAGACAAGGAGGAGGATGATAGTGAGAATGAGAGCGTGGATGGTATATACTTGGGCAAGAAACCCCCCAAGGATCCCAAACCAATCGCTTCAGAAGATGAGGACGACAAGGACCCTTACGCAATATCCGACGACTCAGACGACGAGGACGCCATGGCTGAGATCCGCGCCAAGGTGCTCGCCTCCAGGACCTTCTCCAACCCTAACCAGGACCAAGATCGCAAGAAACCTGCCACTATTCCCGCTCCCCAACCAAGTCGCTACAAGCCTGACTCCGATGCCGAACCGGATTCGGACAATAATGATGAGGACGATGATGAGTTTGACAACATCATTGCCGCCACGCCTGTGACGGACCGGATTGGGCTTGCCAAGCTGGAGAAGGAAAGGGAACGCGCTGCTATTACGACGAAGACATTTTCGTCAAGTTTTACGCCAGCGCCGGGGAGAGGATGAGATGACACTATTTTAAAACAAGAAAGGGATACTTGGTTAGATCAATGGGGAGCGATGAAAAAAAAAACAGGAGAGAGACAAAAAGTAAAACTAAATATTTTAACGATTGTATCGGGTCGAACTGCACCGAGTCTGCCATTATACGATAAGAAATGATCTTTAGAAAAGGAGTTGTTCTCTCCAGATGGATTAGGTCTCGTAACTACATAGTCCAGTCCCAAGCCATGCAAAATCCTGATTTGTCGCGGATTATAGAATGCGATACATGAAATGCCACTAAGAGATTGACATCTGTCATAACCCTCAAGATGCTCTCCTCCATCGAGCTGCTGCTCGCCGCCTTTCCTTTCCATCATGATCTACTAATACAAAATGGTGTTTCTTTTGATACAGGTCATCTGTGCGGTGACAGATGGAAATCAATCAACATAATCCCAACCGACCACACTATCGTACGATATCTTCCCTCGTTTTCGTTTTACATTTCTTGTCTCTTCTTTTCTCTTTTCTTCTCTTCAACTCTCTCGTTGTTCTTACAAATGTCGTTTCTCTTCCACAACGTCATACGTTTGGACCTGGTCATCGACTTGGAGGTCCTCGAAGCCTTCAAAGCCAATACCACATTCGGTGCCTTTGCCCATCTCCATGACGTCCTTCTTGACGTGCTTGAGTGTGTCGATTTTGCCTGTGCGATGGAAAGCAAGTGATTAGCCGTTTGAATCAGATTGGGATCTTTGATGGAAGGAGGTGGGTATGGGGAACTAAAAGTATTAGGTGAAAACTTACCATCGAACACAACCTTGCCGCGACGCAAGACCTTGACCAAGGATGTGCGGTTGATATTTCCATTGCGAACCCTACAACCGGCAATATTGCGAGTCACTCGCTTCTTAATGTTGATAGAGAAGACCTGGAGGACGTCGGCTTCGCCAACAACCCGGTGGGTGATTGTCACTGGCAGCAGTTCCGACAGCGCCTCCTTGACCTCGTCGGCGACGTGGTAGATGACGCTATGGTCGATGATGCGCACCTTGTTCTCGCTGGCGCGTTGCCGGATATGTGGCGGGATGGTGTTGTTGAAATTGACAATTATGCTCTTGGATGTAGCTGCGTGGTCAACGTCGTATTCGGAGATGGCGCCAACGCCGGAACGCAGAACCTTGGCCTGTACTTCGTTGTTGCCGATTTCCTGGATGTGACTGCTGACAGCCTCGACAGAGCCGGCAACGTCAGCCTTGATGATGAAGTTTTGGTATTTGACACTCGGTTCCCCATCTGCAGGAGTGGCCTCGATGCCATCCGCCCCGGCAGCAGCAGCAGCTTCCTCAGCAGAGGCTTTTTCACGCAGCTTCTGCTCGTATTCGGCGAGTTGGGCAGAGCTTTCTTCTCGTTCAGACATTTCCTGCCGGTACTCAACAGCAGTCTTGGCTTTGTTCTCGTCTGGTGCCTGTAGGACCTGTTCTCCAGCCTCTGGCAGTTCACGCCAGCCCAGAACCTCAACGGGGGTTCCAGGAGGAGCCTCTGGGATCTCGACGCCAGCTTCGTTGCGGAGACCACGAATCCTTGCCCACGTTTTGCCGGCGACAATGTAGTCACCCAGGCGAAGCGTTCCTCGCTTAACGAGCACGGAGGCAACTTTGCCAGTCTGTTTCACGCTAGACTCCAGAATCCAGCCCTCCGCCAAAATGTCAGGTTCGGCACGGACATCGAGAACTTCGGAGAGAGTGATAATATTCTCCTCAAGCTCCTCCATTCCCTGCCCAGTCCTGCCACTGACAGGAACAACCTGGACATCACCGCCATAGTCCTCAATCTCGACGCCGTGTCGGGCAAGGTCCGCCTTTACCTGCTCAACGCGAGCGTCTTCCTTATCAATCTTGTTGATGGCCACGATGATGGGGACCTTGGCGGATGTGGCATGCTTGAGAGCTTCAATAGTCTGAGGCATGACACTGTCATCAGCTGCCACCACCAGAACTACAATGTCTGTCACATTGGCACCACGTTGCCTCATCGACAGGAATGCTGCGTGGCCGGGGGTGTCAAGAAAGGTGATCTGCTTGCCCGTCGACATCTGAACGACAAAGGCACCGATATGTTGCGTAATGCCACCATGTTCCTGGGCAGCAATAGATGATTTTCTCAGCCAGTCAAGCAGGGTAGTCTTACCATGGTCGACGTGGCCCATGATGGTAACAACCGGCGGTCGAGATGGGAGGATCGATGGGTCCTCAGGAGGAGGCAGAGGCCGTAGGTCTAGATCAGCACCAGATGCGATGACTGGGTCGAGTCCATACTCCATAGCAACCAGAGCGGCCGTCTCGCCAGTCATAATAGTGTCTTCGGTCAGATCCTCAAAGCCCATGGCCTCTAGGTCTTGGAGGAAGCCTGGCACCCGCAGCTTCATGGCCTGTGCTAGATTGGATACGCTGATGTATTCGGGGAGGAAGATTTGGACAGGCTTCTCCTCAGTTTGCTCTCCGGCACGCCTCTTGGCATCCTTGTCAGCCTTTCGGCGCTGCCTGGCTTCCCATCTCTGCACTGCTTCGTCGTCCCAATCCTCTCCCTGGTTGCCCCGCCTTTGATTCTTTTGGCGCTTACCCTTCTTGTCCTTTCGGGAAAGTGCAGCGTCGTCCTGGTCCTCTTCGAATCTTGATCTGCGTCTGGATTGCTCCGTTGATGCCTCTCGACGTCGCTCAGATGAAGCTGCTTGCGAGTCATGGCCAGTTCGAGACTTCGCCGCTCCATCAGAACTGGTAGGCGAGGCTCCTGCAGCGTTCTCCTGCTGCCTCCTGTCACGGATATCTGTCACTCTTGTCTCCAAGTTTTCCCAGAAGTCACCCCCAGAGCTCGGTGCAGAAGCCTCCTTTTGCGGTGCGCGCCTGAGCTGGCCCCAGCTACTTGGTTTATTGTTGTCCTCTTTGGCTTGGTATCGGGGCGATTTTTTCTTCTTCGGGGATGGTTGCGAAACCTTGGTGTCTACTATTCGAGCGCTGAATGCTCCCCAAGGAACTTGAGCGGATTTGGTATCTGATTGAGAGGCCGGGCTGACCCCAGGTTTGTTGCCAGACCAAGAGGCTGGCGTTGCCACTGGGCCAGGGTTACGATCCGTCTTGAATGCCTCCGCGAGCAAAGAACTTGATAATGTGCTGGGCTGTGGTTTAGCTGCATCAGTCCCAGTCTCTTTCTCCTTCTCTGACTTCCTACCCAACTTATTTCGTCGATGCTGGGCTGTCTGCTTCGTGGATGATCCACCAGCTGAAGAATTGGCTGGGGCCTTCGGGCCTACATCCATCTTTGACCGAGCCTTTCGCTCGTGGGGAAGCAGTTCATGGCGAGTCGGCGTGGTAGCCTGTGTCGTAGGAGCTTGATTGGCAAAGGCGCCGAGGCTTCCTACACCAGCACCGAAGCCTCCCGCGCCTACACCAGGGAAAGCTCCGGGCTTGGATGAGTTGCTGTTGTCATTCTGTACGTAGAGCGGCAAGCTGGTGGACAAGGCTCGCGCTGCCAGCGATTGCGATAGGTGGTATTTTGTCTGATTACTCCGAACAGAGGTGCGAGCCGGTGCTATTGACGCTGTGGCGGTCGAGAATGGTCGATGCGTGAGCTGTCGTTCCCTCGGAGAGAGCCCATGTCGGCAGAATGCGCAAACGTAAGAATTGCCGCGTCCCTGGAGTTCATGTTAACCAATTGCCCGCCCCAAGAATATTGAAAATTATGCGAACTAACCTGCAAGGCGCGAGCTTTTAACATTGCCGCAACGAGGGACTATCAGACGTTGAGTGAGCGTCTGACATGAGCTTCGCAGTGAGAGATTCAATTGCGGGAGCTCTTGCAACTACTTGAGATCGAGTGGAGCAGGAACAATTTTGAGCCACATTCATCGGGTGTATGAAGTACGTACCTACCCACGGCACCCTCCAGAAGGTGGGGGGTGAAAATGGCACACACCGAGGAAGCAAGCATTGTCTGCCACATCAGGTAAGAGGTACCAAGCAATAGGAGACAAAATGTGGCTCATCAAGAGGGCATGTGCCATGCAGATCAAGATATTTGAATAGTGTATCGATTCACCAATATTTAAGAAAAATATAGGTTAGTAAAGGGAACAGTAACCAACTACCCTCCGACTCTGCACCTTCAGAAGCCCAAACGTAGTTGGGATTTTCCTTTGGTCGCGTAAAGAACTACTTGAAAATGTGGCTGAGGCAGAACCAAAAAATAAGAGCAGATCTTGTAGGCAAGGTACCTAGGCAAGTACCTAGTATAATAATTCTTGTTAGTGGAGCCCCTTGTTTCCTGTTCAGGAACCTGCAACAAGTGTCCACTCAGAACACATTACTACCTTATTCAAGCTGTCCATGTAGGCTTCCTGACACGCGACTCTTCCAACTCAGACCTACACCATTCATCATAGGAAGAAGATCCCCCCAAAAAATTGAGAGGGGAAAAAGGTCATGGCACCAGCAAAGCGAACAGGCAAGGCCAAGTCGGCCCAACCGGCCTCCTCAAGAGACGGCTCCCCGCCGTCGCCATTCAAATACCCTCCGGAAGTTCTGGAACCCTTCATCAGCACGCTCTCTAAGAAGCACATCTATATCACCCATATCGATGCCAAACCTGTGGATTTCAAGCGCAAAATCTTCATGATACCTGTTGCAATGAACGTCTGCGTCGCCCTTTTGTTCATTGTCCGCATGTACTGGATCTTGCCCTGGTACGGTAAGCTAGTCGCCTCTGCGTTCGGTCACCCCAACGAGACCACATGGACGGCCACAGATGCGCCCTGGTCGGTACTGGGCTGGGAGATTGGCAAGCGAGCCTTGACCATGCTGTTTGATTTTCTCCTATTTGTCTTTGTCTGGCCTTGGCCGGTTGAGTTCACCCTCGGACGGGCTCATGGAAACCCTTGTCAATGGCGATGGCAGGTTGGATTCCAAGCTAAGGAGATCTATGTTCGACGTAGCCGTGATTGGGACACTACTCTGAAGGACATATTCACCGACAAGGACTCGCGCACCATCCTCTTCGCCTTTATACGCCAGGCCACTTCTCCCATCTTGCAGGAGCAAAAGACAGGTTATCTCCTCATGAACGGCCAGTGGGATCTCGACTGGGCCGAGATGGTTCACGCGCATGCGCTGGTGGGCAAAAAGGATATCGCCATCGAAGCCTTCAAGAATCTTGTCCTCGTTCATCACAAGGACTTTGGATGGATAGTCTACGACTTGCACGCCAGCGCTGCATCATCGGAAGATGAACGTCGCCGACAGGTGTTTGCGTTCCGCGACGCCCTTTCAGCCATGGGCAAGGAAGATTTGTTCTACAGATGGGTGGAAGTTGTGCAGTTTGAATCGACCCAGCCAGGGGGATTCGGTCCTGAAAAACAAGAGGCGGCTGCGAAGAGGATTCGGGAGCTGTTCGAGAAGCAGAATATCAACTTCGACGAGGTATGGAAAGAGAGCACGGGCACATTGGACCAGTAGATGAAATTATAGCAGTCAAGCGAAAGTATTGTAAAGTACAGGGTGATGTATCATAGCAAAGGTACTAAGCCAAGGGAGCTTGGTGGGCAGCAGTGGAAAATTGTACAATAGTTAGACAATACGTAGACTTTAGTAACTGTGACGGAAACGTGCCGCTCAAACAGTAAGCGGCCAAGGACCATGCAGAATTGTGCTGTACGAAATACCAAAAACACGATACCGACAAACCAGACCCTGGTGATATCACAGTTCCATCCATATCAAAACACAACTTCCCACTATGCACAGGTCAAATCGGCAAATACAAAGAAATCCAATACCAGACTGCATTAATCAGAGGAAGATGATCACATTCATCAAATAAACATCATAAAAAAAAAGAAGGGTTCGAATCCTCCAAAAAAAAGTAAAAAGTATTATGCGCCCTGCTACTGATCTCTTCCAGCGTCAGTACTACAGCGCGTCCCGCTTTCGCGTTGGATATTTCTTTGCACTGGACTCCAACCTCGGACGAACCAGGGATTGGCAGTGTATCCGAGGCGAGATCCTTGGTCAGGCGGGCTTGAGGAGCCAAGGGCCACCAGCGCCGTCGAGACAGGCTCCCGTATCCTGCCTATCTAGGGGGCCCCCTAGATAGGTGGTACGTTGAACCCGTCCCAAGCAAACGCGTAACCCTTAACCACTCGGCCACTGCACTGCCTAGGACCCCGCCGCTGTTGAAAGCTATTTGATTATTTTGGCTTATAAAGGTAGGTTAGCGATTGCAGGTGCAGTGGCGGTTGACAGCTGGTGGGTGGCTGTCAGGCAGGCGAAAGCCTTTCAGCCTTGTTGCTTGTGTGGCTGGTTTGTGAGCCATCTCCAGCAGGACTATCGCACCAACAGATGAGCAGCGGAGCCTAGGGATCGTTGCCAGCGGAATACGAGACGGGGCGTAAATACAGTCCAACCATTGCATTCAAAAGTCTCTTGTGATGAGGAAGATCAGATGTCCACAAGTCTGGTAAGGAAGCAAGAACACATCTCGTCGATGGTCAGCATCCCCGGCTTTCTGTGGACCTTTTAAGTTTTCCATACCGTCAAATGCCGCGGTTGGCAATTCCAGAATAGACTTGAAATGACTTTTCATATTGCCTAGACACACTCGCGTTTAGAACCTCGGTTCCAGGTTTCGGTTGACATCCCTATCCATGGTCCAACGGAGCCGAAGTAAAAGAGCCATATCGTCTAAGAAAATCGAACAGGAAAATCAATTAGGTAAATCACAGCGCAAATTGGATCGCCTACTTAAACGAAACTTTTGGCAGATCTAGTGGTTCAGAATCGTCTGCGGCTATTTTGACTCACATGCCATGAGATGCATACGCGGCGGGGGACAGAGGCAGGCCTTGGTAGTACAGTGTAGGAGGGAACCATGGTCAGTCCACCCAACGTGTGCTTTTAGCCTGGTGGTCACAATTGGTCGTTTCCGGCTGGATTCACAGGATATAGCAGTTGCGAACATGCTAACATTTGTGTCTTGCTGGGTAGTCATAAAAAAATGAAATGTTGCTGGACGAAGTGTCGTCCCCTTTAGCCCTGTCAGCCCCAGTGCTTACCTAAAACACCAACGATGGCAAGTAACTTCCCGCCCTCTGTGTGTGGCCCGTGCAGGTCAAACAAGCAAAGCAACCCCAAGGCCTGATCGTCGGGCATTTCCACATTGGGGCGGCATGTTGACTGATCAGCGGCCAAAAACTGGTAGCCCGAGGGCCAGCAGGAATTAGACGCTGTTGTACGGAGTGCCTACCACCCAAAAGTCTGGGTACGCAATTTATATCTCATGAAGATAAGGTACCTACAATGGAAAGAACGGAGAGGAAATTCATCCTTGGGGCGAGGGAGAGACAGCGGAGCGAAGCGGGGGATAATGCATTCCATGCTATGTACTCTCTCGTACCGACATAATTGCAATTTTGTCCTGAGCGTATGCTGTATGCCATTCCATTGTTGTTTGAAAGGCACTCTGCTCTGTTCGTTGGCAGGCAATTTTTGCGGTGCATGTCGCGTGGTCACGGCATGGACATGTCGCCACGCGACCTCAAAGACACCCCAATTGTCGCTTGTACATCGATATGCTGGGACTTCCTCTCCCCCTCTGGCTTAATAAATGGGCTGATGTGTAATTTTTATAATATGCATTTCTTTCGAGTGGCCAATAGCAAACAACAGCCCGTAACTTCGCTGGCCATCTTACCTAGGCGTGGTTAGTTCGGCATGTACAGCCTCAGCAGGATGGTGTATGAGGAATGATTGCTCGCACCAGGTCCAGGCAGCTTACTGTTGGTCCGGCCCATTCATTGCCGAAGTCGACGCCAGACGTTACCAAGTGACTGGAGACGGGGACCATATTCTGATTACGTTGTAGATATTGAAAAGCCTACTTTGCCTGCCTTACCTACCTTACCTTATAACAAGAGCTACAGGTACAAATATTATTATGAAAAACGCCGTTTATTGTTTCGTTGCGGGTCAGATAAGGAAACCGGCAAAGCCAGCACTGTTAGCGTATCTCGTCCCTTGTACCTAGGACGTGACCCCTGCTTCATACCCAGGTGGGTAGGAGGCGCTTTTGAAAGGAGACGAACGAAAAAGCCACTTTACAAACTGGAACTTTCTACATATCTAGGTACGTAGTGATACTTCATATGAGCCTACGAACTGTTCAAGTCTTTCTTTTCTATGCATGTTCATTTGCCCTGTACTCCGTACGCTGTAATATATAGACTAGTTACGTATAGATTATTCGATTACTCGGGCTTATTTGCCTTCCTTTGGTACTTTGTACCTCAGGCGTCATGCCCGCCCCTGGCCTCCTCTCTCAGCCCAGTCAGTAGCCAGTCAGTCAAGCCCCAGATCTTCTGTCTCTCTCCAATCTGCACGCATCGACTCTAATAGGCAATTGTCGGGTGCTAAAATCTGCCCAATACAACACCCGTTGAAGTATGGAGTAGGAGGGAGTGCCACAGTAGAACCCCTCCCATAACTACCTACATAGTAATCTGTACCTACCTACCATCTTACCTACTGGGCCCTGCCTACGGGGTACCCGACCGACTGAAAGAAAATCCCCCCGGTCCAGGCACCCCTAAATCCTTCACACACAGCCTAGAAACCAACCCACCCACCCCCGAAAGAGTCCAAGTCCAGCTTCGCATCCTCGCATTTTGGACCTGTTCTGTCCCCTTCCCCGACCGCATCTCATCACAGAGTGAAAAAAAAAACCCACGCCCATACCCACGAACCGACGACGATCATCACAACCGCCATCCCATATCCTCCGGCCTCTCATCCTCCTCGTCCATCTACTTAATCTTGTTCGCTCCAAAATGTCGTCGGGATTGACGCGACGCCGCGGTGCCGGTGGCAGCGGTGCCAACCCAGACGACTCCAACGGCACCAGAAACGCCTCCGCAAACAACGCCAGGGACAGCGGTCCCGAGACTAGCTACGAGAGCGGCGAAAATGGCCACAAGATTGCTTTCGACCCTCGAGACATTAACGAGAGTGCTGAGCGAAGCAAACAGCCCAAGCTGACCTTGATGGAGGAGGTTCTCCTCCTGGGCCTCAAGGACAAGCAGGTACGCTACGCGCCGGGGAAAACGAGAACATTCGGCCCCCTCATTGCTGGGAGATTCAGCTCTAACTCCATCTCCAATTAGGGCTATCTATCCTTCTGGAACGACAACATTTCATATGCTCTTCGAGGCTGCATCGTCATCGAACTGGCCTTCCGCGGCCGCGTTGCAATGGAGAAGGATGCCTCTAGGCGGCGCTTCCCCCTGGCTGACCGCAACATCGAAGTTATAGACGACACCCTCACTGGCGAAGTTCTCCTCGATGAAGCCCTTAAAATGATGAAACAGAGCGAGAAGATGAGCGTCAGCACCTGGATTGACCTCATGAGTGGTACATATGCTCCCTGCCCCCCTCCTCAAAAGAAAAAAGCCCCCTTTTCCGTCTTCCGTTTCCTCTCCCCGCCGAATACTGACAGCGCCTTTGTTTCAATCTTGCAGGCGAAACGTGGAATTTGATGAAGATTGGATATCAGCTCAAGCAGGTTCGAGAGCGTCTTGCCAAGGGCCTTGTCGACAAAGGCATCCTCCGCACTGAGAAACGCAACTTCCTTCTTTTCGACATGGCCACACACCCCGTCGCCGATGGCGGTGCCAAGGAGGAGATCCGGCGCCGAGTTCGCAATATCCTGACCCAGCGTACCGTTGTTCTGAACGGCAGTCAGTTCCTCCCCGAATCGCTCGAGTTCCGTTATCTTCGCAGCCTCGCCATGGTCTGCGCCGCCTACGCCGCCAACGTCCTCGAGAATGCGTTGTCGACCCTCGGCCACGAGGCCCGCGAGAGAGCATTTTCTCAAACAGATGAGCTTTTGGCCGATTACAGCCAGTGGCCTTTTGGAAAGAAGGCCACCGGTAACGGCATTGGTGCCAATCTGCCTCAGGTCATTGCTGAAGTGAGTTGATGGAAATTTATCCGGAGCTTTCCAACTCAATCGTTCGAGCGATCATGTTGATGCTAATCACTTGCCTATAGGAAATCAACTCGGGTAAGGATAAGGAGCTGCAGCTGGAGGTTGTGGCCGCTTGCCTGAGCGTCTTCACTCGCCTCGACTCCCTCCTCTAAACGAAACTATCTGGCCATATATGTGCGTGCATGCTCTAGAGGGGGTGAGAGCGTCTTATGGTGACAACAGAGCTGTCACCCCCCTCTAACTTGCGCCAAGCCGATGTGACGACAAGCCGATATCTCTCTCCGAAGCTCCCAGTTTCGAAAAACGTCACACTCATATACTATATACCACCATCCCACCCCCCTCTCCGACTCCCACGATAACCTCTCTCTCTCTCTCTCCGTCAGTCCGCAATCTAGTCTCTGCAGGCTGATCCGTACAATTTTTTCTTCCTACCCCGATAGTACACATTGCGCTTGGTCGTCACATGGAGCAGTTGAAAGGACAGGTTCGGCTTTGGGCAAGCAACGATAACCGCGGTCAAATTTGCTACGGATTTGAGGTTCTTTGAGCTGAAAAAAAACAAAAATTGCATACCACCCGACCAAATACACGCCCCCCCTTGACTCTCAATCTAGACTACGAATCCCCCCCATGGCTGTGGTGGTGATTCAAACCGTTATTCCCCCTTTTTTTTTCGCTTCCTTTTTTGTCTTTTTTTTTATCTTGTTGAAAATTATTTGATCTTGGGAACGGAGGCAAAAGAACAGCCAGGCGGGGACATAGCGCTGTGACTTTGAGAGAATGTAACGACTGTGTGTGATATGTGTATGGAGGAAGGGGGGGAAAGCGAAGGGGCGGGGCGTGTGTTATGCTTGTGTGTGTGTGTGTGTGTGTGTGTTGTGCGTTTGCATCTGCTCACTTTTTTGGGCATGAGGATATTCAGTTGATAAAAGGGGTTTTTCCAAATCAAAGCGTAACAATGTCTGTAGGTATGTTTTTCCACTGCTGTTTTTTTTTGCCTGGTTGGTATTGTTGTAATGAACTGCAAAACAAAAAAAAGACAATCAACACACAAAACTACCAATTAATCTGGGCGAGGGGGAAAATTTGGCGTACGTTTTCTGTTCTGCGTGTCTGTATGGCTTCATCTTGGGTATCCTTCATGTCTTGTGGGGATGACGGGTTTGCTTGTAACATGTCAATGATTCAAACAAGACTTGTCCATACATACATATCACATCTAAATCACCATCGCAATGACATCCCAGGTGAATCGAGTTGTTCTTGGTGCAATGTATGTGAATTGCTTCCATGTACTCGTGGCGTCAAATAACTAGTTTGATCCCATTATATACCGAAATTATGCGCCTTTCAACTCGGTTAACTGAATTTCGCAGATAGTCACGCAGTTTTCCTTTGAAGATTGTGCAGAGGAAACAAAATTTACACCAAATGTGTAAAGAATTTTTGTAATGCATCTAGCGCCTAAATGCCCATCTTTTCATTTTGCGCCTATTTAAAGACTCCGCCAGCGCCGGTGTACAAGACAAGGAGAATCGTAATAAAAAAGAAGGATTGCTTTTTGACCTTGGCCTTTTGAATGGTTGTCTCGAGATAGCCCTCATGTTTTTCGATTCAAGTTTTATTTTTGTTTTACTTCTTGCGACCTCCCACGCCCAAGCTACCCTCGAAACCAGGACGACCCTTCTTCTTGGGAGCAGAGCTCTTCTTCTTCTTCTTTCCGGCCTTGCGGAGGAGTTTGTCATCGCGATGCTTCTGGAGATTCTCCTCACGCTTGCGCTGGCGCTCCTTCTGAGAGGCCTTGACACCGTCAGCGCGATCCCTCCACGCCTTCTCACTCTTCTTCTTGGCAGTCTCCTTGCGCTTGACAGCACGCTTCAGGAGAGCCTCGTCGTCACGGATGCGCTCGCCCTCGGCACGGCGACGAGCATTAAGCCAGCTGTCCTTCTCCTCGATATCGGCGCGTTTCTCCGAGTCCAGCTCTTGTAAGCGCTTCTTCTGGTTCTGGACCTTGAGGAGGGCCGTCTTGGCATCTGAGGGACCCTTCTTCTTGCCCTGGTTGACGACGTAGCTGAGGTCGTGAGAAAGTTGGGTGCCGTCCGTGAAGGCCATACGGCCAAAAGAAAAGTTGCCGCTGATTTTGTCACCACTATCCACGATCGGGCTCATTGCGCCTGGGGAGGAGGCAGCCAGGGCCTCTTCGCGCTTGCGTTGCTCATCCAGCTTAGCCTGCTTTCTTAATTCCAGCTTGTGGGCTTTGCGCTGAGCCTGTTTCTTTCTTCGGGACTCAATGAGCTCCTGGCGAGTCCGGATAGGCTTTCCGTCGGGAGTGTCGGCTTTTCTGGCAGCTCGAAGAGACTCGATCTTGGCGGCTAGGCGAGCACGAAGGGCGGATGTGTCGGCGGGTATCTTGATATGCTTGGGCTTTTCTGAAGGGGGGATGGCGGAGGATACGGAGGTTGTAGCGCTGGCAGCTTCGCCGAGGGTATCGTTGGCAGGTTTTGAGGAGTCATTGATGTCGAAGGTAGGGGACTGTGGCTCTGAATCCGGACTTGAAGTGTCTTCTTCCTTCTCCAAGCCGTCAAGATCCATAGGCTGGACATCACCTTTGGATGAAGAAACCTCCTCTTCAACCTCAGCAGACTTTGGAGTTGGCGCCGGAGCAGCAGGCCGGTCATTCGCTTGCGCCTTGGCGGGTTGCTTCTTCTGAGATTTGGGCGTAGGAGCCGGCTCCTCCTTGTCGTCCTTTTCTTCCACCTCAGCCTTATTGTCCTTCTTCTTGTCCTTCTTCTTTTCTCTCTTGGCGGCTCTCTTCTCTTCCTTTTTGGATAGCTTTGTAGGTGTTGCCTCAACAGCGTTTTTGGGCTCAGTCTTGCCATCATCGAGCTTCTGCTTCTTGTTTGTGTCTGCTTTCACCTTGAGTCCCTCGCCAGGCTTCTCGGCTTCAAGGCCCTCGACAGCTTCGTAGTCCTCCCAGTCATCATCGTCATCGGCAGCATCATCGTCTTCCTCAATCTCGCGTAGCTTGCGTTTGTTCTTGGCTCGTTCGTCCATTACCTCCTTGGCGTTTCGGTTCAGTTCGCTGTCGGGGTCTAGTTTTGAACGACGGGCGGCGGCGGCCTCTTTCTTGGTTTGCTTCTTCTTGGTCCATTGGTCCTGTGACAGATGTGTTAACCACCGTGTCTTGCTACCCGCCAGGTTATGGCGCATATTTCAGACGTCATGAAGGAGAGGGAGAGGGAGACTGTTAGGTGATTTATTTGGGTGGCGGGGAAAGGCAGGTAGGCAACGAAGGCGACGGTAGGCCGCTGGCATTCATCAACGTACACTGGTATCTTCTCCGTAGTACATCTTCGCGGGGATAAGTGTCAAGAGGCCATCGAACGCCTTTGCATGGCCGCGCAGGCGGTCCTGTAATAGAAAATGTTAGACAACAAAATCATCGTCCAGCCTCGTGGTGAAGGCGGTGGGGCACAGGGATGTGGACAAACGAACCTGCAGTGAATCCCCCATCGTGTCTGCCGTCTGAGATAAAATGATTGAATGCGTGTACTGATGCAGAGGATATATACGTCAAAGCGATTCTGGTAGCCGATTTTGTGTGGCTGTTGTTGGCAGTTGAGATGTCAAATCGTCAGGAAATTTTTGGTAACGATGTCCAGAAAGTCTCGGCGGTCGATTCTACGAGCCAAAGGAAGAGGTCGATTTTTTTTTTCCCTCCAGAACCGTTTTCTGATTTTTTTTTTTTCTCTCTGCTGGGTCCAAACTGTGGGGATGGGCACGCTATCGGGACGCCGCTCCACGGAAAGCTGTATTTCGTTAGTGCATTTGTGCACCTCCAGATCCCTGATGGCTCCAACTGAGAGCACAACGGTTCACTAACTAAGGTACGGTAACTCCCTGACCTTGCCTGAACACCTCACGCTCACGCATTCAAATCAATACATCGATACTTGCAGGTGTGCTCCATCCTGGTGTGCATATAGACTATGACTTACATGATACCTTCAATGTGTTACTTGCTGTATACCTAGAGTAGAAGCTATTCCAAAAAGACCTCTCATTCCTAAGCACCGATTTTGTGCTACTGGGTCTCTTATTTCATTTCTGACTTGTTATTGTCTCGATTTCATTCGCCACTTCCATTATTCGTCCACTGGGTGCATATGGTGATCTTCTAGATCATGCGAGTTGCTACTAACTATTATACTGTACCTAAGATAGGGATACTCTGTACCTAGGCTTACCACCAGCTGTCTCTGAGAACAACGTGCGCAATTGACTACCACGGTTGGGCGACCTGTATTTGACAAAGCCTCTTACAAGTGTGTGTTAGGCCTTGTATCATCCCATATGGAAGCCCTCCAGGCAGTTCACAATTCGCATCTTTTATAGGCATACCGACAGCACATACTCTCTGGGCAGTAAAAATTTATTGCTCCCGTTCGTTGGTACGGATAACTCCTGCTACCCATGTGCGAAATCTACTACCCAAGATATATAATCGCTTGATCGCTCTCAAGGCCCCGCGACGTCCTAACCCTTCAATACACGCCTTGACTCATAAACTGGCGCGCTTCTTGCCTAAAAGCTAAGCAATAGCTTACAACCTGGCTCTCTAGATGGTAAATCTAGAAAATACCAAAAATAGACACTGCGGGATCCTATCATTTACGAAGGAGCGTCCCGGCGCAGTCTGTCGGGCCAACTTCGAGCACACAACCTTCTGTCCCCAATCAACAGGATTGTGACAGTTGGCGCCGGCTTGTCGGACCAGTTGCTCATTTCTTCTTCTTCTTCATCTCCTTCTTTCGAGCCTCCCTCGCTTCGAACTCGGCTCTCTTCTTCCTCTCAGTCTCCTCTTTAGTCTCCTTCTCCGCCTGTTATGGTTGGTATCAGCTATCATGTTGCTTAAAACCATCTGGTACGACCATAGATTGTTACTCACTTGTCGTCGAGCAGCCTCAGCCGCTCGTTGCTCACGGATAATCTTCAGTCGCGCCAAATCGGCCTGACTTTCCTCCGTCTTGCCCTGAGCCTGCAGGCGCATATACCTCTCCTTGGCGGCAGCGGCCTCGATGGCTTCACGTTCCCGCCTGCTAGGCGGCGCCATCTCCGCCACTCCCTCGGTAATTTCGTCTACACCGTAGCCTGTTGCTTGTTTTCGAGCGGCCTTGGAATGATTTGGGTTAGAGGGCATGTCATCGTCTTCGTCGCTGTCTTCGTCACTGGATGGTAGGTCGCCGACCTCTACGGTCTTGCCCTGCTGTCTAGCTATGGCTGCTTCTTTGCGAGCCTTCTTCTGGGCCTTGCGGTCTTCGCGAGAGGCAGCTTGAGCAGCTGCAGCTTGGGAGGAACCAGCATTGTCGCCCTCTTCCTCTGAGGATTCCTCCTCAGACTCCTCGGTGGTATCGTCGTCGGAATCGTCGTCCTCTTCGTGCTTCTCAACACTCCATATGCTAACTTCATTGCCATCGGCGTCGGTAGGTCGAATATCGCGAGAAAAGTGCTTACCACCTGTGTGGGAAAATGAGGGTCAGTTTTTCGCACCAATGCCGACTATCATGGGACCATGATCGATGCATTTCAAGACATGACGAACCTCCACGAGTGTACTTCTTAAACTTGCCGCCTCGGCCTCGAGAGCTTGAACCAGTTCCGACGGGCATTGTGACGAAATAAGCCTTCCGTGTGTATAAGGGGAAAAAATATCCGAGTCGTGACGGAAGCTCGGGAAAAGATTATGTACCTAGGTTGAGTTGGTTGTTCTCAAAACCTTGTGTGTGTTGTTTCTTGTAGTGCTGGATGGGTGGAGGCGGGGTAGCGGGGTAGCTAAAACAACGAATGCACAGGTCTTGCTTGGGTTGGTCGATGAGAAGTCTCGACAAAAAAAATTTATTACACAGAAGCAGTTCAAATAAGTCGGACAACGCGGGATAATTTTGCCCTGTGATTTGACGCTGACTCTCGAATGTGAAGTATGGTAGCTGGAATCAGACTCTAGAGAAGCCCTGTAGAAGCCAGTCACAAGCGTCGCTGCGGTTTCGTGATGAAACTAACTCGTGAATGCGCCTCGCTCAGGCGGACACTTTCCTCAAGTAGGAAGGCAAAGGCAGAGGCAGAGATTGTCTCAAGACTATCTGTGTGACTCAAAGGACGAGTCGCAGGTTGATAGGCAAATAAGGTACCAAGGTTGACTAGAACTACCTGTAGGCAATTACTCTATAAACGTGAATTCGTACGAGTTAGGGATAATTCATTATTAAGCCGAATTGCTTTGCCTTGTGTACCTTGTCCAACTCCGCCCAGTGGTTTATTAGTGGAACGTACCTTGGGCAGTCCTGGCCTCTTCCAGGTACCTGCTGTAGGTAGGTGATGGGTAACAACGGCGGGTAGCTCGATGACTCAACGTCAAATCAGGTTCGTAAAATGGACCAATATTCACGTGCAGGCACTTTCGTACGAGACATGTCACACACGGCCAGATATCTCTCCACTGTCAAGGCTGATCAAGGCTGACCAGGCAGGGGAGAAGGTATTCTTTTGTTGTCATGGTTCTGTCAGGGCCGATAAAGTGGGCCATCAAGCACACGACACTCGACAGGCACAGAACCTTCACAATAGGATCTTTGTTCTCTGGTAGACCAAGTCAGTTCTCATAGTCTGCGCGTATTTCTCGGCAGGTGTCTTAATTTTTTCTGATCTCGAAATGTGAGGGTTTATTGGAAGCAAAGGAAAAAAACAAAGAGAGCAGAAAAGAAAGAAACCGAGGATGTCTATTTGTTCAGCATATTATTTCTCAACAACTTGACTATCGGAGCCATTCACGATCCCACTTCGTTTGCCGGTACGTATTGAAGCTAGCCACAGAACGTGCTGAACCCCTGGCCGTTCGGAAGAGACTGTTAATCCGGCCCGATATCCTCCCCCCCATGCACAAAACCAGCCATCACCGCTCCGCTCTTTTGAAATTTTCTTTCCTTTCTTTCTTCAACCTACTAGAAAATATAAATCCTTCATATTCACTCTGGCTTTCATTACACCATGATGTGCTGGAGGGGAAACTGGAGGAAAGACTAATGCCTTTCGCCGACTTACCTTCTGTTCTTGATGTGGCTCTTTTGCCGCGATCGGGTCTGGATAAATTCGAAGCGATACATACCCCAACCAGGAAATTTCGTAAAATGTTGATTCACGCACTCCCTTCTGAGCGAGCAACTTAAAATGCGTGGCCTGGGGCATCCTTAAGCATACCTGTAAACCTTTCGTCGAGGGACACTCTTCCAATTGCTGGTTGGAGGCAGGTTCTCTCGCATCATAATACTGGCTATCTCTCATGATGGGCTGTGTCTCGAACGGTACATTGAGTGTGAGACCACGCGCATTTCCAACTGGTTCGCCTAGCTTCGTGGCGTCTCTACGTTCAGATATGCTAGATAACTGTGTAAACTGCTTGTCATTAACAATAACCATGTGTTTACGGGTTTACGTTGTCTCATGTTTGTTTGATCGTGTCACCAAATGGACTTGAGACTCAAAATCGCGAGGTGTATTGACTCAATATATCCAATCTGTCAACTCCGAACAAATTCTATATCTATAGGATCCCGATTGTATACGCACATTTTACCCTGTTCTTCAAACTAACGTCCAGTCGTTTCGGATGCTAGACTATCATCTCCATGACGACGTTCCAGTGACTGGCTCGAGCTTACAGACAGTCCAAACCATGACCTGGGGACTCGCAACCTCAAGTTCCATATCTTACGAATGAATGAACGTATTCGGCCAGGACCCTGCAGTATGCCATGGCTGGGCGGGGATGAAACTTCTGCGGCTTCTAATACAGGTTTTGGTGATGGTGTTGGTGGCAGTTGGTCGTCAACAGTTGGTATCCCAAGTTGTGTAGTCCGCTCCCATGCTTCCAAAAGCTCAGTCGACCGAATCTTTCTCAGTTGCTCAAACTCGCCCACTCTTGCCCTGGTACGACACAGTTCTGTCCCCACCCATGATCTTGTGAGCAGGTTATCGTCCATCCATGTCTCCATATCGAGTGTATCGCCCCTATTGTCGAGTACCCCTGATCGCTCAATGTTCTCCCGGTATGGACGTATAAAGGGCTGTTCCACAACGATTTGTGCAAGTCCTCCAGGGGGCAGATCTAACTGCCGGGAAAGAAGCCATTCCCCTGTGTCAAGCTCTGTCGCGTGCAGTGGAGGAGGTAGTAACAGAGGAGGAATGGCACACTCAGGTATCAACCAAGGCTCAAACGGCTGTAATGATCGATGGTCCGATGCCATGGTACCGTAGCTTAGACATTGATGAGTGGAGGAACTATCGCAATAAGATCGACCCTCATTGATCCCTCGACTGTTTCTGGGCCGGAATAGTGGTTCCATTGGTGTGCAGCCAGCGTTGCTGTTCCTGAAGCTTTCACTATCGTCGAAACCTCCGATCCCATTGGAAGCATCGTAATCAATCGGCCTCAATGACCGTAGCATTGAAGTGCGACAATGAGCCCTCCCATCTCCGACTGACGATGCTTGGTGATGTTCACACATTGTTCCCTTGTCTTTCAGCTATGAATCCGTTTCAACAATTTGAGTCAGGGTGGAAAACAAGGGCTGATGTGAACATGCCAGATCAATGATAAAGCCGAGAGCATAGGTGCAGGAAGCGAATCAGGTATGTAAAATATTTGGGGTTTAGCTGAGAAGCATTACATTACGAGTGTGTGTGTGTTTGTATGGTGAGTGAGAAACCCATGGAGGCCCCAGGGCCATGTGTCCTTTTATACAGCACAGGACATGGAGAAAAAGGAAAGAAGCTCTCTCTTAAGCTCTATATGTGTACCTTTGCAGTGATAAAACGACCCGTACAATTCGTGTATAAAAGTAAGGTCGGGAGTGCAAGGCACGCTGCCTCAAAGTTAACTCAGTCATAGGGATGGACAGATTTGATTGGGGGCCTATCACAGCTGATGTGTATCCCGAAGCTAGAATCGCATTGCCGAATGTTTATTATTTATAGAATTGTTGTTATCATTGTTGATGCTGCTGCTAGATCTCTCGCTACGTCACGTTGGTGGTATGGTGCATCAGTATATGTGCTGCTCCAACGATAGGACTGCAAGAGGTAACTTCCATATAGTACCATGACCGTTATTTCGCGAGGATATAGAGCACACAAGGGCATTATCTCTTGGATATTCCCCGACTAAAGACAGACCTATGACAGCACCAAGGCGCGCTGGCCAACATGGCCAGGAGGACAAGGTTACTTGTAACTTTCAAGAGGGTCCTGTCGCGGCCAATGTTATGCACGCAGGACGTGGGTTGGTTTTGCCAAACCAAGTTCGTCCTCTAGGTGACGAGGTTGGGCAGATGACGTCGCTGAAAAGTTTCGGCACAGATTGAGCATCCGTTAGAGAGTTTCATGGTTCGACTTTTTGCTGCCATCTTGCTAGCTGTCTCGAGATACCACAGGGATGAGAGCCGCTAAAGTGATGCAGAGACTATGAGAAATGAGAGAGCAGTCTCGTCTCTTAAAATGCCCAAGTTCATTTCGTAAAGGACTGTAATACGTCATCGAGCCTCTTCCTCTTCTGTCGTCGTAACGCCAAAACAGGAGCACTGCGCTCTGAAACTACTAGGTTGACCTCCGCCTTAGGGATTGGTTCCGGCTTCGGCATGCCAGCTCCATGGACAACCGCGTCCCGTGTAAAAGTGTAGCGTCGTGTTGAGAAAAGTCCACGGCTCAGGTACGACGGCCTCGTCGATATTCCACCGCGGGCGCTGTGGCCTAAATACAAACAGGCGAGGGGTTTGGACGGCAGGACAAACGGGCCCGCGACGGCTTGGCAGTCTGGACGAACGCCTCTGGCTGCTAAGTCGCGATCATTGCTGAGCTGGCCCAGCAGGGAATACAACCAGAACCCCCACGCTTCGAAGGGAATTCCATGGCATGCACGCGCTTCAAGGCCTGGGGCGTCAAGGTCCCATGAGGGCATCTGGATTTTGGCATTGTCTGTGAGGTAATCAAGTAAAATCGGCGCCTGGCGATCCGGGACAAACCTAACAGCGCACCGAGAGTCGCTGCAAAGCGATACAAGATCCGAATCTATCCTCCTCGAAAGTTCGCGAAGTTTATTTGTGCGTGTTTCCTCAAGGGGTGCGAACAGCATCAAGTCACGGAGGAGGGAGTCTTCCGGCCCAGATGGTGAAGCGGCAAGCTCCCAACCCTCACGCTGAGCAACCTCCTCGGGAGTTTGCCAGTCATCACGGGATGCCCTCACATCGTACAAAGCCAGTGAGGGGAACTTGGACACCCAGTGTAACGAGTCCTGCGTGGTAGATTCGTCCCCCCAGATGCGCAGGATCCTCAGCAATGGGAAAGGGTCTTCTTTCTCGGTCCAGCCCCGAATCAATCCGTTGCTTATGGTGGGGAAGACTGCGCGAAGCTCATCTGCAGGTTTAATGAGCTCAAGGATGCCGAGGTTGGGCATGTCGGCAAGACTCAACAGCTCGTGGGTTGTGAAAGAACAGCCGCCGGTGACGACTAGATGCGTGACGAAATCCACGCAGGGCGATGTCAACGGTTGCGTGTATCGCACAAGTTCATGGCCAGGACGACAGATGTGTTGGCGGAAACGATACAGGCCGAGCGTCTTTCTGTCATCCCCTTCATCGAGCAAGGCCTTGGAGAGCAACTTCCAGCCGTGAAAACAGGTGCTCCTTTACATGTACATTTGTGTTATTATTACGTTATTTCTGCCAATACTCTCGATCTTTTAGGAGAGGATATATACATACCTTGCCTCCAAAAACCGCCAAACGCGCCACAACAGGGTATTGGGGAGGTCATCGAGGCTATCCAAGTCGACCTCGCCAATGTTGTCTGCCAGGATATTTATGGCCATGTCCACGAGTGGCCGGGGTCCCCGCGTGCCACGGGCTTTGAAGGCTGGATATGGCCGTTGACGGCTCCAGTTGATGGATTTCCGATACTCCGAGTTGGAGTTGGAAATAGTGTCACGAGGCACAGTCCATTCCTTGAAGACCTGGCCGGATTCTCGATCGAACATTATGGCGGACTGGCGGTGACAAAGCAGTACTCAGCCGGATACAACGGATGACCAGGAGCTCATGGGGCCGAGCAGTACGGGGACGGCGAGTTAAAGGCCATGCATAAATTTCGGTGAGTAGACTCTCTCCGACTATTTTTACCAGAGCGATCTCATATCATCAAGCCCATACTGAGCTGTCGAAGTTGGTGGTGGTGTTTTGTAAATGAGTAATGTGACTGGACTGTCTGGGGGGCGAGTCCGCTTACTGTACTGAACGCCATAACGACCAAAGGTACCTACAGACGTACACAAGTCAAACAACCACCCACTTCACTGGGGCCTCGGCAAATGCCATCAGACATCATCACTCACTCAAACTCATCACCAGACTATACATGGACGGGAGGGAACTGCGGGTTGGCTGGTGAGATTATTCGTCTTAATTTCATTCAAAGTACATTAAAACACGTTATCGCGCGCATATATATATATATACATGTACCAATCGCATTCCCAAAGAATGGCGACGAAATAAAACGCCATACTGTCTAAGATATAATTCATAAAAATTGCAATGGAACCTAGCGATGCCATGCTTCCCCTTCCGATGTGATGCCATTACGTGCATCCGCCTCTGTGGACCGTGTCTTTTTTTCTAAATGGTGTAGGTGACGGATCCTTCTCTTCTTCGGCCTGCTTTGAACTTCGATTTCGCTCTCGTGGTATCTGTAGGTTTGTTGTCAATTCTCCTCCTCATCCTCATCCTCCTCTTCTTCTTTCTTATTTATCTTTTTTTCCTCTTTCTTTCTTATACATTGAATCTCATCGTCATCAAATCGTTCATAGCATAGGCTTGAGATCGTCAGCCACAGTGAAGGGAGCCTCAGTCTTGGCCTTGATCTCCTCAACGGTAACGCCATTGGCAATTTCAACAAGCTTCAGACCGTGCGCGAAATCGACATCGAAGACACCCTGTATTCACAAGAGTTAGTTACCATGAAAGATGCAGTAACTACCATCATGGATAGATGGGGACAGCAATGTGCAAACTTACAAGTTCAGTAATAATACGCGACACGCAAGCACGGCCAGTCAAGGGGAAAGCACATTGCTTGACAATCTTAGGGTTGCCCTTCTTGTCGGTGTGTTCCATGGTCACAACGACCTTAGTCTTGCTAGGGTTGCTGACCAAGTCCATAGCACCACCGAAGCCCTTGACCTTACCGGGAAGCATCCAGTTGGCCAAATCTCCAGTCGCGCTGACCTGCATGGCTCCGAGGATCGTTAGGTCAATGCGACCGCTGCGAATCATTCCAAAACTCTCCTCGCTGCCGAAAACAGCGGCGCCAGGGTTCAAAGTGACGGTCTCCTTGCCGGCGTTGATCAGGTCAGCGTCCTCCAGGCCCTTCTTGGGGTAGGGGCCGAGACCCAAGATACCATTCTCCGACTGGAGCTGGACCTCAACCTCGGGGCCGACAAAGCCAGGAGCCAGCATGGGCATGCCGATACCTAGGTTGGCATACATTCCATTCTTGAACTCCTTGGCCGCACGGCGCACGATTAGCTCGCGCTTCGCAGCAGTGTCGCCGGAGCCCAGAGCCTTGGTGGCCTCGGGGTCGTTCTCGTCCTTGGCCCAGGTGTACTTCTCAATGTTCTTCTCGGCAGTGGCCTGGATAACACGCTTGACGTAGATGCCGGGTAGGTGGACAGCCTCAGGGGGGATCTCACCAGGCTCGACAATGTGTTCAGCCTCGACAATGGTCATCTTGGCGTTACGACCCATAGCGCCGTTGAAGTTGTTCGCAGACAGGCGGAACTGGCAGTTGCCAAGCTTGTCGGCCTTGTAGGCCTTCACAAAAGCATAGTCACCGGCGATGCTGTGCTCGAGGAGGTACGACTTTCCGTTGAACACCTTGACATCCTTGGGGTAAGAGTACTCGGCGGCAGAACCATCAGGGTTGTTTCGGAGAGGCAGGTCGCCGGTTTGAACGACAGTACCGTAGGCAGCGGGCGTGTAAAATGCAGGAATACCCTTGCCACCGGCGGCGCATCGCTCGGCAAGGGTGCCCTGGGGAGTGAGCTCGAGCTCGACCTCGCCAGTGAGATACATCTTTTCAAACGTCTTGTTCTCACCAATGTAGGAAGCAATCATCTTCTTGATCTGCTTAGTCTTGAGAAGCTTTCCGAGACCGGAGCTGTCGGTACCGGCGTTGTTGGAGACGGCGGTGATACCAGTGAGCTCAGGCCTCTGGACAATTTCGTCGATGAGGGTGTCGGGGACACCACAGAGACCGAAGCCGCCGCAAAGAAGGGTGCTGTTGGGCTTCATGTCCTTGATGGCCTCGGCGGCAGAGGGAAAGACCTTGTTAATTTCGGCGCGACGAGCTGTAGCCGAGAAGGATCGGGCCAAGACGGCGCTGGGCTGCAAGGGTCAGCGTTAGCAGTTTGCTACAAGTGACCAGTCCACAGCATTCATGGAATGCAGGCATTTTATGAATGCAAATGAGAAGAAGAAGACGTACATTCATGTTAGTGCCATGGCGGGCAAAGGCACCGAGGGTTCGTATCCGGAGAGCGGTGGAGGGCATCTTGTGTGAGTGACGAGGGGTGGGTGTGTGAGGGGGAGGGGGAGAAGGGCGAAGGGAGATGAGAGATGAATAAGTTGAGAGCGACAGAGGTGCTCTAGAGTCGTGGTTGTCGCAGGACAAGATAGATATACAGTGGCTATGGAATGAAGCAATTGGTCAACCAACCGACGAAAACGACTCAAGGCCAAGGCTGGAGAGGGACAGGGACGAAGATCGGAGGCTCAAGCTCAAGAAGCAATCATGATGGGAGGGACGGATCATGGGCACGTCGCGGGGGTTTTATTTCCCTGCCAGGAACAGACCCCCGTCAGACCCCGTGTAGGATCCGTCACTGGCCGCGCCCCGTTCCTCGTCTTCCTCGGGGTGTGTTCGGTGGCGGACCGGGCTTGAAATGGGGGCGTGTGCAGCTTATTCCGTATTCCGCACGCCTCGGAAGAGAGATTCGGCATTTGGTCGGTACACCACCTCGGACTTCAAGCGCCAACGTCCTTTTACACTATTTTCCTATTTTGCTTAATTACAGTACAGTGCATTGCAGTGAGACAGAGATGATGGCTGTCAAGAAGGCACCCAAGAGGTAGGTTGCATCTCGTCAGGTTGAGTTCTTCTCGTTACTCGTGTGCTCATCTTACCATGATATATTTTCTTTTCTCAAGGATTCTCTTCTGCCACATTGATTCCTCGTTCACCTCTCCGTTGCTAGCAACTTCCGGCCCATGTAATTGACCTAGTGTTTTTATCCTTCTTCCGTCCCGCATCACCACCACAAAATATACCCCATGGCCACCCCCTCCTCCTCCTCCTCCTCCTCCTCCTCCTCCTCCCTCCTCTCCCCCCCCACTAGCCATCAATGTGCGTGCATTATCCGCCCCGTTTCCCCGCGCTGGCCAATGCCAGCCTCCTTCACCTTGTTACTCAGCCATTAGTTTCCCAAACAAATGCTGTAACCCATCATGTGCTCTGTACTGTACGGCACAGTACACTAATAACCAAACTGTTCAACTTATTATCCGGCTGCCGGCTTCCGACCATGGCGGAAAGTGGCGGAGAACCCTTCCCGGAGAACCCTTCCATTCACGCTTCAGGCTCAAACCCTTGCTTGGCCTTGTTATTTAAATGGTAGCGTCCAGGTCCAGTGAGAGGAGTGTCTCAATTCCTCCTCCGGCTCTAGGTTCATCAGATATGAATCACTCTCTTCCGTTTTATTAACGCCCGGGGGTTGTCGTGCCTCTACTGTAGTACATAGTATGTAGTACCTCGTGAGTGGCTGCTCGGTAAGCAAAGTGACGGACTGGCTGGCTGGCTGGCTGGCTGGCTGGCATCTGGCGGATAAGTGGTATTCCGGCTTTACCCTCCCAACCAATGCCTGGTTTTCATATGTGTAATTCAGAAATACGTAAACAGACGAAAGACTATGATCCCTAGTCTCGATTCTTGGTTAAGTTATCCAAAGCGGAAGTTATTTCTGAATGGCTATCGGTAATATTTCATAAAAAGATATGATGTCGATGTTAGAGAAAATGATATGAATGAGTTCCCAAGTTGTACCGAAGCCAGGTACTTATTTTTGACTGCTGCTCCTGTGCTGCCAATTCTGCAGTATAATTACAGTGTAATCCCCCCCAAAACTACAGTAATAAACATCTACCACTGCAACAACACAATACGGGTTTCTAATCAAAGAAAAATAATCATGCCAATAAGTTGACACAATTCTCTATTCGCCATAGAGACGTGCAGGACGTGCATCCTGAAATGATAAACGCCCATTTTTCGTAGCGGATGTAATCGTTTCCATCAATCTCAAGTGTCGGATATTTCTTTACCCCCTAGCGGGCTCGAAGCTGCACGCCAAAGTTCCGGACACGGAATGCATCGAGTGCAGACAGGACGGATTATAGCCCCATAGTCCGGAAAAACGCCCAGATTGCCACTGCGCATTCTCGGATCCTAATACGTATAGAGTTCCTTACTCTTCCCGGTTTTATCCTCAATCTGATCTCTGTTCTTCTCTCCGAGGTCGGGGGATCTGAAAATGGAAATGGGCTGTCGATTCTCCCCGTAGCATTAATTCACTACATCCACGCGCAGCACTTGCCGGAGGATTCAATGCTTATTGGGGAAAATGCACAAGTGGTTCTTTTCATCGCTAAGATGCTGGTCAGTGGTCAAGATACTTGTAGCATCCTAGACTCGATATTCAATCGATACTGGTTTTTTTTCTCTTCTTTTTTTCCATCGCCCGCTTTGCAAAGTTTAGTCGTCTTAGCTGAGTTTCAAATACCATTTCCCAAGCTTCCATTCAAAGCCATTTACATTGTGCCAATATGTCAGACAATCAAATTCCTGCTGTGTTCTAGAAGAACCAGACAGTGGAGCTAGCAAGTTAGTTACCTCCTTCCTCACTATGATTGAAGAATCGCGTGTGAAAATATCGTGGCACCATTTCGCTTGACCAATTATACCATACTGGAACATCAACTCCAATCTTTACTCCTCTGGTGGGACATTTACAAAGTAGGAGTCTAATGTGCAGCTCTATCCGAATAAGAACATCATGTTTGGCCATCAAAAGTGAAGCGGCTCTAGTGGTCCTCTGATGTCAATGCTACAGCAGGTAAATCTGTACGTACCTTTTTTCTTCCCGTCCGATAAGCCAAGCCTTTTCTTATCGCCCCGCAGTATTCCCTGAGGCTCATAAAAAAATTACAATACACCAGAAAAGTAACAGCAGCTCAATCACCAGAAAAGAGTCCCTAGACGAGAATCACCACCGAACAGCCAGAACATCTCCTTGGTTATGGAGTCAAGCTCAAAACGGCGGAAGCTTGGCCACACAAGCTCTGGCCTGCGGCACGATGCCCTCATCGACTTTGAGGCGCGCCGAACCGCGCGAGTCTCAACCGCCAGCACCTTCGTCCTCCAGACCGATGAACTCCTCAGGGAGGCCAAGATTGACTATGGCAAGAAGTTGAACGGCGTCCATGGGCATCTGCATCGCCTCAAGGAGACGATTGACTCAGCTGCGTCTCATGAGTCTGAGCCTGTGAGTCTCTTATTTGCGACAAAGCTCACACATTGCCGTGCGCCATACTAATGTTCATTCCCAGATTGCCGAAGCTACAAGAAAGTTTGAGCAGAAGCACCGCATCATAATTCCCTATCCCGAACCGAAGCCAGCCAAAGATTCGCTCTACAAGCTTTCGTTTGCGAAGCCCGCTTCATACAACGTCGTAGGAAGCTATGTCGCAAAGTCCATGATCAAAACTCAGGTCGAATTCGGTGTCGACATGGTCGTGCAGATGCCAAAGTCGATGTTTCAAGACAAGGATTACACCAGCATGCGATACTTCTATCGGCGTGCGTACTACATCGCCTACATTGCTGCCCATGTGAAGGCTGAGCTGGGATCCGACATGAACCTGAATTTCGAGTATTTGAACGAGAACCCCCTCCTTCCAGTGCTCGTCCTCCGTCCCAAACCCGACAACGAAGACCACAAGGCAGAGAAGGCTAGCAAAGGGAAGGCCAACAAGAAGAAGGCCTCAAATTCTCCCTATCTGATTCGTGTGATTCCATGCGCGCCCGAGGGGCTCTTCCCCAAAAACAAGCTGCTCCCAACTGCAAACAACATGCGCTCTGGTGATGTTGACGAGAAGAAGGCGACTCAGTCTGGCACTCCCTTCTACAACTCTACCCTTAAGGCCGAGGAAACATTCATCTCTTACTTGCGCATTCTCACACATGCCAAGAACGAGTGTCCAGCCTTCACTGATGCTTGCGTTCTGGGCAAGATCTGGCTCCAGCAAAGAGGCTTCGGCAGTTCCATCTCCCATGGTGGTTTCGGCCATTTTGAATGGGCCGCCATGATTGCGCTGCTGTTGCAAATGGGCGGCCGCAACGGTCAGGCTGCCCTGTCAACCTCCCTTAGCAGTACTGAGCTCTTCAAGGCTGCTATCCAGTTTCTCTCGACCACCGACTTCAACAAGAAACCCTTCGTCTTTGCCTCCACCAAAATCAGCGTTGACACCGTTCGAGAATCTGGCCCCGTCATGTTCGACCCAGTTCGCGAGCTCAATCTCTTGTCAAAGGCAAGCCCCTGGTCAGCAAGTTTGCTGCAGATGCACGCAAAGTCGACTGCTGATCTTCTGGCTGATGAAGCTGCCGAGAAATTCGACGCGACCTTTATCATCAAGGTGCATGCACCTATGCAGTTGTTCGATACCATGCTTGAGATTAAGACGCCTGATCTTGCCAAACCATCTTCATCGCCGGACCGCCGAGGACCAGGCTGGGACTTCAGTTTTGAAGCTCACAAGATTCTAAAGAAGGCATACGGAAACAGAGCACAGCTTGTGCACTTTCAGCAGCCCCCAAAGACAGGTTGGGCTTTGAATTCCCCTCATCCTGGCGATGCTGACAGGGTCACGTTCGGCGTCATATTTGAGGCCGCGAACATGTCTCGTCAATTGGAGCATGGGCCTCCAGCAGAGGAGCAGAAGGAAGCCGCTCGGTTCCGTCAGTTCTGGGGCGAGAAGGCTGAGCTCCGTCGATTCAAGGACGGTAGCATCCTCGAGTGTATCGAGTGGTCAAGCAAGATGCCTCTTGATATCTGCAGAGAGATTGCTGCCCACGCACTCAAGCGTCACCTCAAGATCGTCAAGGATGAGTTGACAATCTTCGGATCGGATCTATCTTCAGTCATCAACCTATCTCATCTGGATAAGGACGCATTTGACGGGGCACGACGAGCCTTCCAGACTCTAGAGCACGACATTCGGAACTTGGAAGAGCTACCATTGCAGATCAGACAGCTCTCGCCGGTTTCGGCGGGTGCTCGATATTCTTCTATTGAGCCTCCCCTTGTGGGTTTCCACAAGGGCGTTCTCGAGCCTATAGATGTCAATCTCTACTTTGAGGCCTCAAGCAAGTGGCCTGAGAATCTCGTGGCCATCCAGGAAGCCAAGATCGAGTTCCTACTCGATTTCGATAAGCGGCTTTCGGCCGCTCATGATAACATTACCACCTACTTGGGCCGGGAGAATAGGGACATTGGTATCGAGAACCTAGCGTATCTCGATATCGTTTACGACAATGGCGCCGCGTTCCGTCTTAGAATTCACTGTGATCTTGAGCAGACGCTGCTAGAGAGACAGATCAAGAACAAGACGCTAGATCACCACATCCGCGAAGATTCGGAGGCCGCACTGGCCCGTTTCAACTGGCTTTTCACTACTCTTCCCATCCACACGCAAACCATTGCCACTTTCTGCACGCGGCTTCACCCCTTGTCCCAGACCATCCGTCTTGTTAAACACTGGTTCAACTGCCACAAGCTCTCGGGACACATCCGTGAGGAACTCATCGAGCTGTTCGTCCTGCACGTCTTCCTGCAACCCTACCCCTGGAAGACACCCTCTAGCGTCGCTGCCGGTTTCTTCCACACCCTCTCCTTTCTCTCTCGCTGGGACTGGCGCGACGAGCCTCTTATTATCGATTCAGCGGAGTCTCTGACGGGCGATGATCGTGCCGCTGTTCGGAGGGAGCTCGATTTGTGGCGCAAACGGGATCCCAACATGAACCATACGGCCATGTTCGTCGCCACATCCAACGACCCCTCGGGCCTAGCCTACACTCACTCCGGCCCCTCCAAGCTCATTGCATCACGAATGACGCGGCTCGCCAAGGCCGCCTGCAAGCTCATCAAGGATGCCGACGCCTATCTTGACGCCCAAATCCTATTCGAAACCTCCCTCGCCGACTACGACGTCCTCTTCCACCTCTCCCCCAAGGCCATCCGAGCCATCCTCCGTGACGCCGCCATCGACCCTTCTGCTCGTCGCATTTCCCACTTCAAGAACCTCGATGACCGAACGGGGCGTGCGCCCCTACCCATCCGAGCTCACCCCGTTGACGTCTTCGTTCAGGAGCTGCAGCGCGTCTACGAGGACTCACTCGTCTTCTTCCGCGGGGCCAGCAGTGAGGACCACGATGACGGCGTGATTGGGGCCATTTGGAACCCGAAGCTCCAGTCGAGGCAAAAGTTCCGCGCTGGCTTGCCGTACAACTTCCGCAGGGTAGAAAATGATAGTGATAGCGATAACAAAGCAGAGGAAGAGGTCGATGTGGTCGAGGTGAACCGGCAGGCTGTCTTGCTAGAGATTGCCAGGATCGGCGGTGATATGATCAAGAAAATTGAAGAAGTGGAATAAAAGATGACAATTCATCAAGTGAACGGGACACAAAAACCTCTGGGTTGGATGTCGAAAAGCACATATAATAATACCCCCCTTAAAAGCACGCAAAGGAAAGACAACCCGGGGGAGGGAAAGAGAAAGAAAAGGGGCTTTAGATAAAATAAGGAGCGAATGGGGGAGGAGGGGCAGCCCATTAAAAAGCATGAGGCCTGTCTGATCAACAAATACAAGCACATATTCTTTGTCTTGACTTTATTCAACCTATTTCGTATATCCTTACTTTAAAATAAAACGCCGTGCCATGGTATAAAGACATTATGTACAGGATTCTCTCTCCCTTTCCTTTCAAGTCGTTTGACGGCGCCCCTTTACAATTTCCGTGTTATTTGTGGTTGAATCCAAAATTACTATTTTTCCTCCTTTCTATTCATTCTTCATTGGCTACATTTATCGATGGTCCCCCTTCTCCACTTGCTGCGTTGAAAAGGAGCAGTACTTGTCCTTGATGGCGACGACCTCGTACGTGCCCTCCTGGCTGGCTTTTACCACTTTGGTGTTCTCATAGGAGATGTCGTGACGAGTTTCCAGCACAATACTCTTTTGGCCTCTCTTCTCGTTTGTGCTGCGGGTGTAGGTGAACTCGAAGGGCGGAGTGCCCCAGAACTCGAAGAGGATGTCGACTTCGTTACCCTCGTGAATATCCACGCGCTCCTGCTTGCCGCGGCTGATTTGCACGCTAGGCATTGGGTGAATGGTCTTTGGGAGGTGTACGGCCGCGCGGCATTCGGATGCCTTGTCGGAGACGCCGGTGATGATAAAGTCGCCAGGCTTCTCAGCAATACGGCGGAAGTTGGTCGTCTGCGACTTGGCATGCCATTTACCGTTGAAGTCGTAGGTAATATCGAAGGGAGGAGTACCAGAAAGAGTGTAAGCGATACGTTCGCCAACACAGAAGTCTTGTCGGGATTCCAGAGGGTAAATAGATGGAGCATCGAAAAGTTGAACCTGAACGGAAGGGCCACCAATCTCGTACTTGCGCTGGCATCCGCGAGCGTCACGGACAGTACGGAGTCGAACTTGTTGAGTGCCCAAGCGAAGATGCTGTCGAGGAATCTTGATCCCGTAGGATTTGGAGTCGATAGAAGGGATTCTATAAGTCTCTGGAGGAGACCCAGCTTGGTGCTTGATCTCGACCTCCACATAGAAAGGCGCGACACCGGTCAGGGTGATGGGAATTTTGTCTTCCAGCTCTTGCTCTTCAACACAGTACTTGAACGACTGCCCAGGCTTCGTGAATGCAGCAGACGGCTTGGCGTTGACGCGCTGGTAGAGGGTGAGAGGGTTCTGCTTCTTGTCCGTGTCGTAGAGGTTGTCCGCCAGACCAGAGAATCGGTAAGTGTATTCACCAGCCTTGGACGTGTCCATGGAGATAGCTGCCTTGGAAAGGGCTGCGTCAAACTTCTTCCGGTTAAGGGAGCTAGCACCATGGAATGGCTTGTGGTTGACTTCATAGTCCACACGATAAGGGGGGGATCCTAATACCAAATCAGCAAAAACATTCATAAAAAAACACAGCGCGCACTTAGGGCGTCCAACGTACCTTTCAAAGTGACCTCAAATCCATCAATATCTCCTTCACACACATCACTCTTGACGTATCTACCGTGGTCAAAGCTGGTGCTCTCCGTCTCAATTAGGTTGATTTCAGGTCGTGGGAACCAGTCAATAGTGAATTTGGATGCAGGCTGGTCAACAATTCCAGGGCATTGGTTATCCTTCACATCAACAATCTCCCAGGTACCACGAGACTTGACAACGAGGTGATCATTGGCGCTAGTAGCAATCTTCGTGAAAGTCTCGCCGCTTCCATCGAGATTCTTATAAGAGATGGTCCAGGGAGCTTCTCCCTGAAGGCGCAGAGGCAGACGAACCTGTGTGTCTTCGACCTGCATGATGGAATATTTGTGCTCGAGGAGTCCAAAAGCAGCACGAGGCTGCTGTCGTCGCACAGCAATTTTGACCTCGTCCTCAAGAAATGCGCGGCAACCACGCTTATCCTGGATACTCTTCAAGGCAAGGATGTACTCGCCACCCTTCCTCAATGTGCCCGTGTTGATCTTGAAGCGACCTTCCTCGATGCCATCGGCATGCTCAGATTTCCGCCTGCCATCGTGTACAACTTCCCATTCCAGGTTGAAAGGAGGATCTCCGTAGAGAATGACATCTAGCTCCACTTGCGAGTCAAGGCAGGCATTGATAGTTTTGGACGTAGAGGAAATGACTGCAGAGGCGGCAGGCTTCACAACTTGCTCCAAGACCTTGTCTTCACCCAATAGTGGTAGACCACTATAAATGGCGTCATCAATAGACTTGAAAACATACTTGTAATGACCAGCGACCTTGGGCACCAGATCCAGCTGAGATCGCATGCCAGAAACCCGATGTACTAGCTTATGAACTCGATCATCATGATGAGCATCATATCGAATGGTAAATGGAGGTGTTCCAACGAGATCCAAATCAACTCGAAGACCAATCGAGTTGCCGGCGCACTTGTCGGGAATGTCCTCGGATCGCACCGCGAGAAGAGGCTCAAGAGGGTTCAATAGGAGACAGGACGATGGCTCCTTGACTTCTCCCTGACAAGAATCGCTAGAGACAGACTTGAGGGTATAAAGACCAGGTGCAGAGACCGACGGCTTGTCGTGAGAATTCTTGGCCGAGAAGCTGCCAACTGTAACTTGGTCTCCGTGATCTCCACTATTAGTAAGGGTGTCAAGAGGAGAGAACTCCCAAGTGATGTCGTGTGAGGTATCGTCAATGGGCCCTTCCATGGAGAAGCCTACTGGAAGCTGGGTTGCACGACCTTTGGCAACTTTCAGGGGTCTTCGGAGGTCGCAACCATGCATACGAATCTTGGGACGTTCCTTGACGGTGAAAGTGTGGGTCAGACCCTTGGCTCTAGGCTTATCAGGCTCGTCATCAGATGGGGTGTACTTGACAATGTTTCCGAACGCATCATGGACCTCGTCAACAGAGTACTGCCAGACACCAGAGGCTGTCATTGACTCGTTTAGACCCACGGTAACTGTAGCAGGTCGAACCCACGAGATATCGTTTTCATTCTCCATAAGCAGGTTCGAAGCAGCTCCCACGAGTGGCGATGAGAAGCCATCAGGCTGAAGACTCTGGAAGTGAAAGCTATGGTCCTTGCCGTTGATAGTACGACTGTACACGATCTTCAGGGGAGGAGTGCCGACAACCTCCAGGGACAGGTTAGAGAGATCGTGACGGCATCGCTTTGCGTCAGTGGTCGCCTTGATCCTGGCTTGAGGGCACGAAACGACGTAGGTGTCCTTGGTAGTACGTTGAACTTCAAGCTTGTACTCATCAAGAACCTTTCCGAGGCGGTAAACACCAGGCTTCTTGACCATATATTCCCACTGAAAGCCAGAAGTAGTCGGGTCCGAGGTACCGTCTCGAATCTGTCTTGCAACCTTGTTCACGTCGCGCTGCGGAACCTTAATCGTCTCTTCCACGTTGGTGTCGAGGTCAATGCGAATCAGCTCAATCTGAACAGGAATGCTGGCGTTGAAGTAGATGGGCAACGAGATGCCAGTTTTGCTCTTGCTCTCCAGGCAGAAGGAGTGATGCTCGGGGTTGAGAATCGCAGAGCCTTCAGGAAGAATATTAATGATTTGCTTGCCCATAATGAGGGACTGATTGTTGAGGATGCTCGACACCTTGACATTGTGCTCGGAGATGGAGATTTCACGGTCGTAGAGAACCTTGGCGAAGCCGAGGAGGAATGTTTGCAAAGGGATCTGCAGTGATTTTGGTCAGTATTTCGTACTTTCGAAATGCGTACAACACAATACTATCAGGGGGTGTATGCACATACCGGAATATTGAACATCAACATGTAGTTGATTATGACATGGAAAGAGTAAACAGTAGTGACAAGAGGTTGCGATAGCTCAAGCCATGGTATCCTTAATTCGGGAACACCAAAGAGGAAGATGAAATCGATCAAGATCCACTTAAGGAACAGCGACCACGATGATTCTCCATCTTCGATAACGCCAATCCAGTCGTAAAGCTTCCAACCCCAGAGTAGAACATAAACACCAAATGTGTACAGTCGCTGTTGGGGAGCATCGAGAAGCGTCAAAGGAATGACGGGTTCGCTGGCAGGGGCTGTTACCGGGACATTCTCGGGGGCCAAGGGCAGCGAGCTAGGTGATTTCTGTGTAGAGCTCTTCGCGGAGGAGGTCGAGCCAACGGTGGACGGAGTTCGTTGTTGATTGTGTCTTCGAGCGGTCCCTGGGGTTGCTGGATACCCAGACCGCAAGCGGGGAGTTTCGCTCATCGCATTCGCATTCCGCGTGAATTTGTAAGATTAGGAGGCAATACGCATCAGAGTGCAGTTGCAACCGGTCTGGAGAGACAGGGCGGGGCTAAACCGAACGGCAATATGTTGCTGTCGCGGGTCGTGATATGTTTTGAGGGTCGTGGTTTTGCACGATAAAATGAATGGAGATAGAAATTCCTTTGGGCAAGGTCCGTACTACTGACTACCTTACCTTAGGTAGGTAGGTACTCCTGGAGGTAGGCACCCGTCACGTCAACACGCGACTTGGACCCACAATTAAAATCCTCAGGGGACCTGAAGTCAAAAAGCTACAGCACTGAAGCTCTCCAATTCCAGCGCACAGTGGCATCGAAGGCTAAAGCTGATTGGCTGTGAAGCTTTTCCTGTTTACTGCAGCCAGCCCTTGCAACAATCCAACCAGACACATAGACACAAATGATTACTGTGTACATACGGAGTAGAACAAAGAATATAAAAAAAGTGGAGAGAAGGGAATCAAATCATTGGCTGCTATCCAATCATGTTCCGGATTTAACTACATCCTTTAACTAATTGCTACAAAGTTCAAGGCTGTACAGCCATAGAGAAGTTAGGCGTGTGTAACCAATTGTGCCTTTTATACGTTACCTCTCTCATCTTATATGTCCATGAAGCAGACCTTGGTGGAGCGCAAAGGTGAGATTACCACAGATGCAGCTGAAACAGAATTCATCTCCTTCACAGTGCAAGATATCGAAACCTAGGCAACTTCCACAGTTCGATGTCCAACTGGGAGCACAGATGTATGTAACTTCGGAACATAAAGCATGTAAATTCATAACCTATCACTCTGAAATACAGTAATTATCCGCACCAAACCACGATTCATCTCGTAACCGACGAACCTAGCCCGCACGTCTCTTATATAACGCTTCTCACGATTTAGGCAAGTTATTAGCTCCAGTGGCTGCTGTCTTTCCTGCCGCGTCCGATTATACAGGTACACCAAAGGCTGTCTATGAAGATATTGGGCCAATTTAGACAGCGATGGAGATCGCTCACATGAAAAGAGGCCTTATCCCGCCATGCAGGGCATTAAGCAGCACCTTCAATGGCCGCGAGGATTTCATCAACATCTCGGGCCGAGGCGCCAGTCGGTTTGGCTGCGGCGGCTGAGCTAGCCGAGCCAGAAGCCTGGGAGGCTGCAGAGGTATCTGAGGCTGCCGCTGCGCCAGCTGAAGCCGGTGTAGAGGCCGCTGCGGATGGAGTTGCAGCCCCTGAAGAGGCTGGAGCTCCAGAAGCTGCGGAAGCTCCGCTAGCAGCTGGGGCGCTAGAAGAGGCAGCGGGAGGGGCGGCAGCCCGCTCCAGGAGTGCCTTGCTAGCTGAAGGAGTAGCTGCTGATGCTGCAGATGATGCTGCAGATGGTGCCGCAGATGAAGCTGCCGATGGTGCCGCGGATGATGCTGCCGATGGTGCTGCTGATGGTGCTGCAGATGATGCGGCAGATGATGCTGGTGGCTGTGCAACGAAGCCATTGAACATGGGGACTGCGAGTGCAGTGGTGGAGAGACAAGTGAGGACGGTGGAGGCAACAAAGAACTTCATTGTGTTGGTTGTAGATTGTGATTGCAAAGTATTTGTAGATATAGTTATTGTTGCCGGTGCTGATATTGTTGCTCTTGAAGGCTGAGACTGAGATTGATGAAGTGGTTTGTGATGATGATTTGGAACAAAAGGACGGTCTTGAAGCTCCCTTTTTATCCTTGAGATCTCCAACACAAATCTCATTCTTCTTTGTCAGTTGAAGTCATCTTCACCATTTCAGCTACATGCTTCCAGGATGAGGTCATGATTGACAGGCGGAAGAATGAGATGGTCGCAAAGCGATGGACAACGGGCATAGCTCTTTTAGCTCTATGACGTAAATGCACTCTCACAATAGGTGCTGAAGCCATCTACGACATGGCCGTTGGAATGATTCAGTTTGGCATTTCCAAGGACAGTCAACTTTAGCTCAACCGCGAAGTCGTCATCACTCGTAGTCCTCAGTTGCGACAGAGATGCGGTGAAGTTGACATCACTCAGACGGACCGAAAGATCTGATCAAGAAGAATACCCTAACTGGTTTAATGGGAGCAAGAATCGAAACTATATTACGTCCCGAGTAGGAAGATCCATACCTGTGCTCCGTCTTTAACGGATCTTTTTCTCGGTCTAGCTTTACCCTTGAGGTAAAATGTGGATGTATGTTATCTATTTTGAATATTTCTAGCATTCCGAAGTCTATGCTTTCTCCCGGGTAGGGAAAAGCTCAAAGATTGGTCTGTGTATGAATTGCATACCAGTTCCGTCATCGGGGAGGGGGAGATCAACATCAAGGAGCTGGTAACTGTCGATCAGCTGTCAGAACTCTAAGATAACTGTAATATGTAACCTAAATATCAGATGCAGGGTCCGCGTTATTTCCCCGACTATAGTGGTGAGTGATTCTCTACTTGAGAGTGTAGATGATCGTTTTCATGGTGGATGGTCTAGGTTAGCACGTCATACGCTGCCAACAGAACGGCGGTGTGCAATTATTGCAATTACCAAAACACCAAAAAAAGAAAGAAAAAAATGGAAAAAAGGAAAATCGATCAAGACAATAAAAAGAAAAAGGGGGAGGTAACAAAGAAGAGAAACATGGAGAAATGTTTCATAAACACACAGGTATATGCGCATCACACTGTCGCATTTGCTAGTTGTGGGGGACTAAGTATCTATACGTAGAGCACACTCGCTCAAATAAGGCGCTCTCTGGCAATAAACCACCTGGGCAGCGTACCAGCCAAGGCAAAAGATCAAATAATAATAATAATAATAATAATAATAATAATTGTAGGTACTACAGTTAAGTCACTTAGTACTTCATATCTAGGAGTAACTATCCAACATAGTCACAAACCTTTGACTCTGCTGCATTCCCTCATTACATCTATCCCACCATTATTGCAAACATATAACCCATTTGTTTTTTATATCATAAGTATATAATTGTGCTCATGCATTTTTATCCTTTTTTGATAAACAGGAATATCGAAACATAAATGAATACCAACACCTCTATAATTAACTTTCTATAAGCAAGGAAAAAATGAAGTTTACTGTTCTCATTCCGGCTTGCTTTTGTATCTGCCTGGCTGCGGCAACTGTTGCAGCCGCCTTAAGATAACGTTCTGCCTCCTAAGTGTGGATCCAGCGTTACTCTACAGATTAAAGTGGAAGGGAAAAAGATGTAGAAATATGCATGTAAGGTTCATTTCCCACACAGGGAGATAAGAAAATCAAGTGCATGAATAAAGACACAAACGTCAGAATTAGTACATAATATCCCAGTATGTGCGGTACAGGGGACCGACCTCTGCAAACATTGCCTACAGGTACCCTACACCAAAAACCCACACTTTTTTAATAGCCAGGACTATGTTGCAGCAATTTCCTAATATATTGTGATATAATCTTATCGTACATCGGTAATTAATTAATTATATCTTGTCAAGGTGGTTGTAGTTTATCAATAGATGAAAAAGTTGGCCCAGTATATTACTTCATTCTTAGACACTACCTTTTTTTTCTTTTTCTTTTCTCTACATTTATTACGTTTTCGGTAGCTCAATATACCATGTTTAAACAGCTTTCCCTGCTTGATTTTAACTGCGAGTTTGAGGAAAATTTGTTAGCATGAAGTTATCTCTCTCTGATTTCCAAACACATACATTATCCCGATCACTCTGAGGACGATCTCCCAAAGCTAATCGCACGGTCGATCAAGCAGCCAATCACTGTCCGGAAGCGAGGAAATAATAAGTGGAGTACATAGCCGTCTTCAGAGCCTCAACATGGCGCGTCTAAAGCAAGCAACATCAACGTTCCTCCGATTCATGAGCTATTGCATCAACATCTTGGCCTCTGCTGCTGTCCTCGAGCTTGTATTCAAAACTTAATTGATGAGTTTCAGCTTCAGTCCAAGAAATCAGCCTCCGCTATCCCTTGGCCGGCCCTCAAAATCTCCTTATGACGTACAGTAGGCCGATGAGCTCTCTGTAACCCCTTCGATGATGTATGAGCTCGTTTTAGCCGCACTGCAACCAATTTCTCACAGTTTCAGGACCTGCCTTGCAACGACTTGAATTGACTGTTACGTATACGACATTAGGTAGTGCGTCGAAGAAATTTTTTTTCCCTCAAGTTTTGGACAGCTACTGCCTGCCCTTTCTCATTACCTTGGACGAATATACGTCACCCATCTGTCCAAGCGGGATGGAGACCCGGGACCTCACAACCTGAAGACTATCTGCTATTGCAGTCAACAATAATCTTCGCAGCCTCGGGTCTCCCTGCCCTCATTCATGAAGCCACTAGTTGACTTCTCCTTGATTTCAATATTGTCATCCCTTTCCTCACCTCCACTTTCTACCTACTTGTCATCTACTGAGTGTGCATCTTGCCTCTCCTCTCACGTGTTGGGTTCTCGTATTCCACACAACCTCCGGATTTGCACATGACACCATTACACAACTAAGCCAATGCCCTGCTTTCGCTATACCGGATTCATCTATTGCCATGATTTCAGAGACTGGGACTCTTGCTAATAACCCATCACACAGCTTTGAGGCTGTCGAAATCAGGCCTCCGCTCCGGCGATCAACTCGTGTGGCGACTCGCTGTGCACCCAAACCGCAAGAAGCAGTCGCCGCGCAGGCAATTATGAGTGAGCCTAAGCGCAACCCCAAGCGCAAGGCGAGCGAAACGGCGAATCAGCTCACCAAGATCCCCGAGAAGCTGCTTGATGAGGCGCTGGCGCCTCTGACTTTGGAGGATATTCAGGCCTGGGATGGCTGGATCGAGCTGGAATCGGAACCAGTAAGATGACCATGACTTTCACTCGCAAAGAAGAAGAGGGACATAATCAACTAACAAAAGCTAGGCCTTTTTTAACACCATTTTGCGCGACCTGGGGGTCCAAGACGTCAAGGCCCAAGAAATATTTTCCATCGACCAAGGCTCCCTCAGTCTCTTGCCGTGAGTTCTTCACTCTCAACAATGTAGCTTATGCTTAACCCAATTACAGAAAACCAGTCTTTGGTCTCATTTTCCTCTTTCAGTATGTTCCTGGTCAGGACGACATAGAGCAGGATGAAGATACAGGCGATGTCTGGTTCGCAAACCAGGTATTTTTCACGTCTCCCCCCGCCATTCACTCCCAGAGTAGTCATTAACCCTGACCAGACAACGGACAATGCGTGCGCCACCGTTGCTATGCTCAACATCATCATGAATGTCGAGCAGTTAGACCTGGGCGAAAACCTTGGCAAATTCAAAGAGTCAACAAAAGACCTTAGCACGCCTCTCCGGGGACACCAGTTAAGTCAAAACACATTCATCCGGTCTATTCATAACTCTTTTACCCGTCGAATAGATCACTTGAATGCGGATCTATTCTTGGAGAATGAGGCATCTGAGGCGATGAAGAAGAAAGCAAAAAAGCGTGCCACGCCCAAGAAGGGTCGTAAGGCACCAGCTAGAAAAAACAAGGTGAGGCCCGAGTACGGGTTTCACTTCATCGCATATGTTCCGGCTGGAGGATATGTTTGGGAGCTGGATGGGCTCAGGAGCAAACCTCATAGATTGGGTAAGAATCAGTGTCGATGTAATGGTTAACGTTGAGACGGCCCATTTACTGACTTCTCATCAAGATGTAGTAGGCTCAGATGACTGGACCAGCATCGCGCGGCCACAAATTGAGGGCCGCATGTTACAGTATGAGGAGAGTCAACTCTCATTCAATCTGCTAGCACTATGCCAAAGCCCTCTTACCGCACTTGCGCAAGCCATAGCGCGGGCAGTAGCATCCTTGCGCCATCTTTATGCTCGCATGGAAGAGTATCCTGACTGTAAGACTCTCATTGTTGCGGAGGCCACACCTCTTGACATAAACGACAAAGCTCAACTCTCCGAGTTTAATTTGGAGAAGTCAGACATTGAAAATGCAGAAATTCCGGAGGATATTCGAGAGAAAGTATCACAACCTAATCTCCAAGCGAGTGACATGTACGCGCTGCACCAGGAATTTGTCGTCGAAGTTAAGGCGGCCGTGGGCGAATACCGCGCCGAGAAGATGTCTATTGCGGACGACGAGCAACGTGTCAAAGGTCGTAAAAAGGACTATGGCCCAGCTCTGCACAAGTGGGTGGCCAAACTGGCGGAGAAGGGAGTCTTGGAAGATATCATCAAGGCTGCAAAGTAAAGAAGAGGTTATGTCACAGAAAGCTAAGCCAGAGTAGAGTGAGAGGTATAGGTGTTAGATTGACAGTGATGTGAGATAAACCACTATACAGGCAACTTTCTGGTCAACTTGGTAAAGCAAGTCATTAAATATCATAATATTAAAGAAGTTTCTGTGAAGTATATCCGACTCCATTACCATTCTCATTTTTGTTCTAAAAAAAAAGAAGAAAAAAAAAAAACTTCCGAGAATCATGACATCAAAACTTTTAATGTTAAAACCTCTTCCTAGTCCCCTCTTGTAACGCCGGTCATATGCCCAGCCTTCTGGTTGTGCGTTTTCTTTGCTCAAGTATTATGTATGAAGCCCAACCAGATTTTTCTTCTGGAGGTTTGAAAGTAGGAAAAAGAAGAGAAGCCAAAAAAAGAGAGGGAAAAAAACGACAATCAAATCAATCTTGGGGATATTCTTCTTTGAGGTTGGAAATAAAAGTGCATGTTTCGGGGTCAAATCGCTTGAAAAACTTGCCTGCCAGGGCAAATATGTCTTCAGGAACTTCTTCCGGGTTCTGAACAAGGGAAATATTATCCTCTGCGACAACATGTCTCTCAGGGCCCGTTGTTCGCCTAAAACCCAATGAGTTAAATGACCAACAAAAATAACAATGGCTCCATGCGATATATCCAAGGGCCTTAGGGAAGGAGTTTACTTACAAGCAAGTGTAAAATGTCTGATTGCGTGGGCGCACAAGGCTGGGCAGATCGGTGTCACTACTGTCTTCCAGAGTCTCATCTATAGCGACGGTATGAGGCATCGGCAGCCGGCGTGTGCCCTGATCTGTCCAGCCGTTGATGACACCGATCCACCTATACCGCCTGTGTCGGAAGATTTGGCCGATCTTGTAGACCACCGGTTGCGCATCAAAGGAAGTCCGTCGCAAGACAGGGGGGCTCGAATCGTCCAGCTCCCGCACCAAAGTCAACATTTCACGAGGGTCATCCCAGGCCCGAAGCCCATGGCGGGCCAGTCTCTGTCTGAGGGGTGCGAATTGGTCGGATAGCGGCAAGAGATATTTTTCCACCAACCAAGCGTCTTCATGCCAGTTCTTCGCAAAGTGACGGAGGAAGAGTTCCAGACTCTCGTCCCATTCGAAAACGTTGACTGGGGTCATCAGAAGTATCGCCCACAAGGAGGCATAGAGGGCAGCGTTCATGTTCAGTGCGGGATGTCCGCTTAAGAGCCGCGAGATGTCTATGTCACCCTGTTCCCGCGCTTCGGCTCTGGCGAAGGATGCTCTGATGTTACGCGCAGTCCTCATCGCAACAGATACAGGCGACACTGGAGCCAGGAACAAGTCAGTGTTTGCATCCCAGCCAAATTGAGCCAATGTCTCCCGCAGAGCGTTTGAAGAAACCTCGTAATCAGATCCATAGGGATCCAAGTACATCATTCCTTGGTGCTCCTCATGTTGAGATACAGGGATGCCATCTAGAGTTTCGCCCTCGCTGGGAAAGACGATGGCGTGAACGTGAGTGGGAAATGAACAACACTGAGCCTGCATTCCTAGCCTGGTCGCGATGCAACAATAAATGGCGCTTGAGATGATGGGGATAGAGTCATGATCCTCGTGGCGCAAAGCTTGGCCGATGAGACAGTTTCGCAGATTTCGATAGCTGGTTTCGGATCGAGTCAGGCCTGTCAAGTTGTTGCTGCGTAGCCAGCGTACAAGCGCTAGAGCTTTCTGTCTAGTTGTCATCTCATATATGCCTGGGGTACAACTGAGAAATTCAGTAGTTCTTTCATCGAGCATGCGGCTAATCTATCGGGGGGGTGTTAGAGTCTAACATTGGAGTTTGCACCAGAATTCCTGACTTACATCATCCAGGTCGCCAGGCTGATCATGAAGCACGAACATGTCAAAAGCCCCAAGCATGCGCTCGAGCGTATTATCAGGGAAGTGTTCAGCATCAGTATGCCCAGAGGTCGTGGTTCGATGCCACTCCTCGATAGCCAGACTTCTGTGAAGGCTGTCCAGAATAGAATTACTGTGGAAACTTGAGATTCGACTGTTAGCTGAGAACTACAGAAGGGGAGGGCTAAAATAATCACCGCCTAGCCAAAATATCTTCGGAAGAATCATCAACCTGACACTGCTCAAGAAGGAAATCCTTGGCATCATAGCCAAGACGAACGATTTGTTCAATCCTTTTCAGGCGGTGAACTTTGGTTTCCAGTATCAAGTCCAGTAATCGTGAGACACGTCCATTTTGGCGCTTTCGAAGAAGATACAGGCTCTTCCAATCGACGTCCGAGGCCTTGCCTCTCAGTTTACCTTGAAGATCATGATCAGGGTTCCAATATTTGAAGGCGTGGCGACAGTAGTATCTCCACAAGAGAGGTTCACTTGCGATGAGCTTCAGACGACGAGACACAGGCTGGAAATTGGCAAGAGTGTCTTCTGGGGAGACATAGTAAAGCAGGTGATGGATGATCTCATCTGGGATCTGATCCAGCGACATCGCTGCGCGTTTCGACCCAGGTTTGTCGGGCGGCGATGACGGTCAAAGTCTAAGTGTGGGGGAGGGGTTCAGTTTGCTTTTTTGCGGATACTCGTGGGGAGCAAGATAGCTAGATGATGGGCTGTTGGAAGAATGATAGGGAGACTTGAGAGACTTCTGTGGGATGAAGTCGAGATGAGAGAAGCCAGGGGATGTAACAAGGACGAAAAGAACCACAACAGGACTGGGAAATGGATAGTTTTCACCGTCCCCCACGGTCAACCGTCCAAGATCTCATAGAGATTCGTTAGGTGCGCCCCATCAGTGATGTGCTAATAAGTCACACAAGTCCTGCACGACCTTACGTAGAGGTATGGAGTAGTTGGGCAATTGGGCCATTCACGGACTAATTGACTTAGCGGGGTCGTTGCATTTGACGCAATTAAAGGGGATTCTGCTGACTCATCTGGAGCAGACCAAAGCTGATTGGCTGCGGACTAAAAATCGACAACTAGGCTTGGGTTTACATTGACTAGTCCCAAAAAGGATGCAAAGTAAACAAACGCGCCTGGTGCCATCAATTTGCACCCACACGCGGTCCGAGTTCCAACCGCCAATTCCACTTCGTACCCACGTCCGTCCTCATCTTATCGAGCGTGTATTGATCCTAACCTAGTTCTGCACTTTACCTCATCCTTTACACCAATTTCCACATTCAACAACCCGCGAGCAAGCTCTTAACGCGCTTGACCACCTGTCAGCAACAATACTTACGACTCTGCCTCTATATCATGCAGCGAGAGTCCATCGTCTACCGTCTCTAGACTCATAACCCTGCAACAGCTAGAGGCGACCGCCAACATGCCCGACTTTGGCGGCGCGCTCGACACCCCGCGAACCAACATTGGGGACGCGACCTACCTCAGCCGGCAGCCCGACTTTGCCGACATCTCCCAAGAAGCTTCTTTCCAATCACCAGGAAAGGATGGCAACTTAGTACAACAGCTTCGCAATGGCGGCCGTTCCAATGGTATCAGTCTGCGTACCCCGCGGCAGAGAGGGCCACTGGCAGATCGCCGAAACCTCCCCCCAAGCATCGGAGGTGCTGAGTTCACGCCCCTCCTCAAGTCAGCGACAAGGAACAGCGTGAGGCGTTTTGGAAAGGAGAACGGCACCGTTGCGCCCAATACGCCAACGTTAGACAGGATCGACGAGGGTGACGTGACGTCGCTCCCGAGAATGGACACATCGATATATACCGGGTCGCGAAACCAATCGTACCTCGATAACACACTGCCACAAGTCGACACCAGTAGTGCTGCCTCGACTCCTGTTGCACTACCACCTCGGAGAGGTGGTGGTGACAAAGGGCCACTCCAAGATGGAAACCAGCTCTCGCTTCGAGAACAGGAGAACGTCATCGATCGAATCGAGAAAGAAAATTTTGGCCTGAAGCTGAAGATTCACTTCCTCGAGGAAGCTCTCCGAAAAGCCGGGCCAGGCTTTAGCGAAGCCGCACTCAAGGAGAACACTGAGCTTAAAGTAGACAAGGTCACGATGCAAAGGGAGCTGCATCGGTACAAGAAGCATTTGACGACTGCAGAGAAGGATCTCGAGAGCTACCGTCAGTCAATGCTGGAGCTCCAGGAGAAGGCAAAACGGAAATACGCCAACGAGAACCAACGTGCAGAGATTGAAAAGTTGCAACAATTACTAGAGGACCGAGAGGCAGATATTGCCAGTCTCCAACGGCAAGTTGACAACGGCCAAAACGATAGCGACGAGATCGAGAAACTTCGAGACGACATGGGAGATTTGGAGGCCGACCTTCGAGAAAAAGATCGTATTATTACCGAACGCGAGGATGAGGTGGAGGATCTCAAAGACAAGTTAGAAGAAGCGGAAGAGAAGGCCAAGGATTCCCAGCGGAAAATCGTTGGACTCGAAGAGACGGCTGGAAATAGCGAGGAGCTAGAAGAGGCCAAGGACACTATTTCCGATCTTGAGGTTACCATTCGCCGGTTAGAAGAACAGATGGAGGAAATGAAGACGAGAATGGAGGATGCCGAAACGAAGATGGAAGATGCTTTGGCCCAGAAGGAACGGGCGGAGAACGATCTCGAAGAGCTCCAGAATGAGATGGCCAACAAATCTGTGGTTACCAAGGGACTTTCTCGACAGGTTGAAGAAAAGGTCGTTCGACTTCAGGCCGAGCTCGACAAATCTGGCCAGGAGTATGCTGCGCTAGAGAAGGAGCTTTCAGAAGCCAATCACGAAAATGAGAGCTTTCGGTTTACAGTACAGGATCTGCAACGCAATCAGGAAACTTTCGACAGAGAGAGACTTTCTCTTCAATCCAGGATTGAAGAACTTCAGGCTGAACTTGACGACCAGTCTGATGCAAAGAATCTCGTGCAATCAAGGCATGAAACTCTGACTAGAGAGTCAGCGACCCTCCAGAGGGATATGGCGAGACTCGAGAAGGAAGTAGAGGGCCTGGAGCAGAGCCTCGCTGAGGAACGGGAGCACGCTCTAGAAATCGAAAGGGATCTTCGCAGCCAATACCAAGGTGAGCTTGATCGACTCAACGACGAAATTTCAGATTTACAGGCGGAAATTCGCGAGAAGGATAACCTCTACGACAACGACAGTGAAAAATGGGAAACGGAAAAGCAGGGTCTCGAGGCAGATCGAGAGCGCGCTGAGGAGAAAGCGGCAGGTCTGCAGAGGACAATTGAGCGACTTCAGGAAGCTGAAGGGACGCTCTCAGACAAAGAATCGAAGTTGCAGGCGGCTATCCAAAGTGAAGCAGAACGGCATAAAAGCGAAGAGGGCGTCCTGACGCGGCAGATTGAAGACTTGCAAGATGCTCTGGAAACTCGACAGACTTTGTTGACTAACCTGCGCAACGAGTTGTCGACCGTCCGGGACGAACTCCGTCAAACTCAGGTCGATTACCAGTCACAACTTAACAAGGTCGCCGCGTTGGAGGATGAAGTAGATGTGTTGCAGACTTCCCTTAACAAAGAGCAAGGCTCTGGTCGTCGAGATCTGGATGCTGGACGAAGAGAACTAGAGAGCGAGCGTCGACAACTTGAGTCATCAAGGCGTGAATGCGACGACCTCAGGGAGCAGCTCAGAACCCTACGAGAAAAGGCGGATCTTGCTCAAACTGCCAGTCTTGATGCCCAGCAGTCTACGGAATCTGCCTCACGGCTTAAATGGCAGCTCTCAGACATAACCTCTCAGTTGGAGAAGATGACTAGAGAAAAGCAGTCACTTCAAGATCAACTGGCGAAGAACACTCTTGAGCTTCACACAGTTTCATCCTCATTGGCCGAAGCTAAGGCAGAGCGAGATGAGATTGAAGCCGAACTGCGTCGGACTAAGCTCCACGACAATGACACGATCCGAGTCGACCAGGAACGTGTTAATCTACGTACCGCCAAGCTCAAACTAGACAACGAAGTTCGCCGGCTGAAGGAGGAGAATCGCCTATTAATGGAGCAGCGTGAGGCGATCGAAAAGACTCTTGAGGAGGAGATTGAGAAGGCTGCGGAGGAGGAGGAGCGTCTCAGCCAGGAAGTTCTTCAGCTACAGGGCAGATTGCGCCAGTCATCATCGAGCGAGTCGCACGAATTGGCAAACGCTCGAAGAACCATCCGTGAGCTCGAGCGCCGAGTCCAGGACATGGAGGTGCATCTCAAGACAGGACAAGCCCTGCCTGAGGGCAACAGCGAACTATCACTAATTCGCAAGGACCTCAATGCGGCCCGGCAGAAGGAGCTCGACTTTATGCAGCGCGACTCTGCCAACAAGGATGTCGTGAAGGGACTCAAGCGACACATCGCGGATCTCGAACGACAAGTTCACGAATCCGAGGTGTCACGACTGGTTATCTCGCCCAGGTCCTCGGCCAGTGACTCAGGACGCAAGTCAGAGGTGGCCGAGTTACGGCACCAGCTCTCCACGGCACAGCAGTCCATCCACGAGCTTCGCTCCAAGAACCGCGAAGCCGAGCGCAAAGCCCAGCAGGCCTCGCAGGACTTCCAGCGCCAACTCAATGACCTTGAGGACCAGAAGATAGTACTTGAAGAGGTGCTTGATGAGGCGCGCCAGCAGGCTGAGGAGACGGCCATGCAACACGAGCGTCTTCTCAGGCGCCTGCAACACAAGCTCGAGAAGACGGAGCGTGAACGCGACGCCGCAGCAGCCGTACACACCGATGCCAGCAAGCAGGATCGCCGACTCCGCAAGAGCCGTGCCGAAATGGAAAACCTCGAGCACGACGTTCTCGAGCAACAGGAGCTCATCAACTCCCTCGCCGCCTCCGAGGCCTCTCTGCGACGTAAGCTGGAACGCGCCCGCAGCGAACGCGCCGCTTTCCGTCTCAGCGCCGAGAAGCTCCAGAAGGACCTCGAGCGAGCGAAGGCCGCCGCAGCTAGCAGAGGAGCCGACCACCCGTCATCACCGCTGCCGTTGTCGTCCTCATCGAAACAACGACAAGCATTGGAGAATGCCGACCAAGCTCTCGAGACGGTCGTCCGCGCGGCCGAAGGCGCAGAAGAGCGTCACAAGAAGGAGCTTCGCGGCATGGTGATTCAGATGGAGTGGATGCAGGCTCGATGGAAGCGCGAGGCATCGCTTCGTGCTGATGTTGCGTATGCAAAGAAGTTCCTGCAACTGGAGCTAGACGTCGCCAATGCCTGGTATGTTATTCTTCTTCTTCTTTTCCTCCCAACAAGAAAATCCCCTTCTCTTTCTCCAAAATCAGCGTGTGCTAACCAGATCGTTTTCTCATTCTGCAGCAATAAGGCTCAACTTCGAGAGCTCGAGCACATCCGCACCAACATCCTCGGTAACCGCAAGCCGCTTTCTCTCCCCGCCAAGAAGGCTTCTTCCTCCTCCTCAAAGGATACCGCCTCCCCTCGCCCAAGCCTCAAGACCTTCCTCGTCATGGCCCGTTTCATCGCACGCATGCGTCTGTCAGCGCGCGATTGGGCCAAGCAGGAAACAGTCCGGCAACGCATCATCGTGGCTACGCAAGAGCAACGCAAGGTCAAGCGGTCGCGCCAGCTCCAAGTCGTTGAAGTTGAGGCATGATTCCCATCATGATAACCATAACTACTACTACTACTATTACTATTACTATAAGGCTAGAAAAGGAATCTTTTGCAGGCCAAAAGGGGAGGTCGCCATTCATATTACGAGCAGCTCCAAGGGCGAGACAGCAGCAAAGGAAGATCATCGGCTGGTCCAAATCCATCGTTGGCCGGGGATACTTTGAATTGTTTGTTATTTAACAAGCTTGTCGAAAATTGTTTTTCAGAGTACAAAAAGCAAGCTTCACGGGTTGGAATTCATTTGCGACTTACAGGATGGGAACAGGGAGGGCGAGGTTGCAAAAGAGAGTGAACTGGATTATTCGGTGCAAGGGAATATGGAAACCCTCTGAGGCGTTCAGGAAAGGGAGGGAGGGATGACATTAAAGCGCATTCACGACGACTCATGTAGGCGTATTGCATTTGATCCTTTTTCATATATGATTTTTTTTTATATTGTTATTTGTTTCTCTTCCTCAGGAAGAGAGGCGCAGTGAGTCGAATGCCTGGGGAAAACATAAAACCTATCAACCCACGACGCAGCTTGTATAAAAATCAGCCAACATCCAAATTGTAACCCAGCAGAATATCCTTCCTGTCTCCGAATCCTGCCACATCAAAACACATAAAATATGCCCAATATCACGCAAGTAGAATGACCCAATTCAAAAAGCAAATAACCTCCCGTGTGCAAGCATCCGCGCAGAAACCCAACCGTTAACGACGCTATTTTTTCCCCGCCTCTCGCCTTCAGTATCCGAGGCCGTTCAAAAGCTACTCAGCTCCCGGGCTTTCCAAGTCCCATTTCGTTAACATCACGCGAAAGTAGGACAGTTGGACAAGAGCAAAAGAAGCCTCGAGCTATCAAGAGAGATCCATGTACAAGAAAAGTAGCAACGCTCCAAAAAGAAATATACCCGTTACATCACGAACAGAATATTTGTATCTGAAACACCTTGATTAGTCCGACTGGGACTAATATCACCAACGGGAAAACCTATACTCACCAAGGGGGTGGCTGCAGGACAACTGCGGCTTCTGAGTGTACCGCGTTGCGAGTTCGTCTCGGATACTGTTGAGCAGCTGGACGTAGCTCTGCTGAGGGTTCTTCTTGAGAGCGTTGACGAAGGCCCAAGACATGGCACCTGTGGCCTGCGAGGCGATGGTCGCATCGGCACTAGAGGAATGTTAGCTGGCGATATTGGAGAGAGTGCAATGTGAATGCCAAGAAAGAGAGAAAGGAGGAAAAACAACAGGAATGTCGACAACAGGGTGCCGGGGACCGAACGCAGCCCGTCGCCTCAGATGACGGGATTCAGCCATATCTTATTTTATGACTGAACCACGACATCTGAGGCGTGTTTGACAGGGAAAGAAACTCAAATATTAGATACATGTGATCCAGAAACTTTTTCCAGAGAGCCAGTCTCAATGCAAAGGATTTCCCAGTCGCTCTTCTCGTAAACCCAACACCTGGCGCCAACGCTCAGAAAAAAATGTGAAAAAGGGATCTCGCAACACCAGAATCACTCGACTCGGTATTCAACAATGAAAACACACAGTTCACTCTAGGCCCAAATCAAAGGGCCAACTGGGTAAGTGTATGGTAAAGGGGGCACCCACGAAGTCTGATCATCCTTGCTGCCGGACCACATGACGACATCAGCAGGCGACGTCTTGGTTGAGATGGCCCGCTCGCGAGCTTCATCGCCATTGGCAGCCTTCTTGATAAAGCCAAGAATGTTACTAGCCACCCCGCCAAGATCACCTTGGCTGTAAGAGGAGATGGCGCTCAACAGACCCTGGCCTGCCTCCTTGGCCAAATTGGGCTCCTTGAGGATACCCTGGGTCGAGTAGATGTAAGGCAGGTCGAGAGCTGTACCAGAGTGACACGAGTCGAAAATAGCAGTCAGCCTAACGCCTCCTGTTAAGGGACGAACCATGATGCGGTGCATCTCATCGTCGGTAATGTGTCCAGTCTGTCGGAAATCAACTGGATAGATAACCTCATCATAGCCATCTTCTTCATCACCATCAAGATCCTTGGTTTGTCCACCATGACCTGTGTGCCAAAGTCAATGGGATGAAAACAAAGATTGCATCATCATATCATGAGGTACTCACCTGAGTAGTGGAAGAACAGCGAGTCATTGGGTCGTGCATCCTTGACCAGCCAGTGCATGGCTCGCAAGATGTTCTGTTTAGTAGGTTGACTCATAGGGTTTTGTTGATCATCGGTGAGAATAACCATATCCTCTCGCTTATAGCCAAAATGTTCCGACAAATATGCCGTCATGTTGCGGACATCATTGATGCAGCCACGGAGCTGTCCGCGCTGGCCAAAGTAGTTGATTCCAATGAGCAAAGCTTTTCTTCTGCCGGTGCAGTTTGAATATCGGAAATTGTATGAAGAAGGGGCGCCGTGGCCAAACTGTTGAGGAGCGGAAGGGGGAGCGGGAGGGCCTGGTACATGTTTAGCTGCTGTGTTACTGCGAAAGGGCGTATTCGCCGTGCATACCGCTCGGCCGCGTTTGATAATTGGGCTGAGGAGCCCCATAGTGGCCATATTGCTGTTGCTGCTGGTGAGGCTGAGGCGGGTGTTGCTACAGATTCAATGTCAGCTTTGGGTCCCAAATGATCCCGGCTGACAGCCATCACTCTTGGACCAATTTTCGTGTGTAGTGTAGTCATGGAACCAGATGATGTCAAAGTGTTGGCATTTTTATTATTTTCTCATATCCAAAATTGTTGTCCTCATCTTTTTGAGGCGGGTCTTGATGACCCAGAGGTAATTTGGCGGGAAAGGAAGGCTGAATACACACCTGATAGCCACTGTACTGTTGTTGCGGGGGATGTTGCTGGTAAGCGTAGCTGGGCTGCTGCGAGTGATAACCGCCCTGCTGAGGAGGAGGATGACCAGCATAAGTCGGCTGCTGGGGCCTAAAAAAAACCAAGGCAGCAGATGTTAGCAAATCAGCTGCAGATTGGGAAGATATTGAGACATGGCGAAATGGGGATCGCACGGATAATAGTTAGACTGGTATTGTTGCTGCTGCGGAGCGCCGTAGCGACCAGAGTTATAGCCAGGATATCCCGACATGTCGGGTTCGGCGGAGGACGATGGATAGCGAGAAAGAAGGCGAGAGAGAGAGTCGAAAGGGCCAAGCGGTTGAGCGGTCGGACAGTCGAGCGAGGGTACGAGAGACGGTCGAAAAGTGTGTCGTGAGGGAATTGCAGGAGGAATGAATTTGCGGGTAGTGCTGGTGATTTGGTCGAGATTTAGGCGGGCGGTGGCGGTGGTGGTGGTAAATAATATTCGGAGTTGGTCGGTGGAGGTCGAGACCAACACAATGGCTGCGGCGCTACTTAGCTGGCTTCCAGGCTGGGCGCCAAGGGAAGGCTGGCAAACGCGGGCTCGACGGCAAGACGGTAGGACGGTGGGAAGAGATGGCTAGCGCTGGGGTACTGCAGTGAGGCGCTCAGAAAGCGAAGGGCGAATGTGGAGACCCGTGGTTGTAGAAGTTGGACGCCGGGGCCGAAGTGGGCGGGTGGTCGTCGTGGCTTGAGCCGGTTACTTCGTGGAGTCCAGCAAAACAGAGCGCAGAAGAGGCAGAGAGACAACGAAACCACGGCACCTAGAGAGACCGGGCAAATCTCGCTCGTTAGGAGGGGTTGAGATACGCGGGGCAGAGCTCCAAGCTCGGGAAAGATGAAGCGCCGCTGATGATATTTTCAGACAAACAGGGGACGCTGTAATGCTGAGGTGGAGCAAGCGAACTTGACGCTGAACAGAGACAGACGCAAGGGGTGGGTGGCGGCTACTAAAAGCAGTTGACAGCTGAAGGCGGGTTTCAATGAGGCGTGACTATAGAAGCCGGTGGAGGAATGGAGAGTAGGGTCTGGTGAGAGGGGGGGAGAAACAGAGAGAGGGGGATGGAAGTATATTTGTAGGGCGGAAGTAATGAGGGTGAAAGATCTGATATGTAAGAGTACGGCTACGACGTACCGTACTCGAGGTCACCTGTGCCTAAGGTCAAGGTAGGCTAGATACTTAGGTAGGCAAGTATGTATGGATGGATGCGTGAAGGTAGGTTGGTTGGTAAGGTACTATGTAGTAGGTCGGGAGTGTGAAGGTTGAATGATGAGCCACTCCACACGCCGGCCGGAAAGAAGAAAAACAAGCAGCAGGAGAAAGATGCATGTCCATCATGCTTCGGCATCTTCTTTCTCTCATTCACCCCTACCACCAACCAAAACAACAGCAACGGCATCCCGGTCCTGGTCCTGGTCGGTCCAGAACCTCGGAACACATACCTAGGCGCTCTGCAATGGCAAGCTACATTCGTTTTTTATTCTCGCTGCTTTCAAGCGTTGCTGGCGCAGGTCTGTGTCTAGGTAGGTAAGGTAGGTTATATTGAGTGGTACCTACGCGAGGACGGTGAAGATGCACTTCGTTGGCGGCATATGCAGGCAAAACGCCAGGTACCTAGCTACTACGTACGTACTGTAATCTGTACCTTGTCTTTTGTTGTCGTGCATTGTTACAGGCAGGTACCTAGCAAAGGAAGCAACCCAGGCCCAAAGCAACCAACGCCCAAGCGAGTCTCACTCTTTGGCTTGGACTGGTGGACGGGAATTGGGCAGCGGCGTGCGGAGACGGCGACACGCCGGCCATGGCGACGAAAGGCGGGCCGGAATTAACAGTTAAAGAAACGGACTGGTGGTGGTGATGGTGGTGGTATTGGTGGGCTGTGTTTCCAATTCAGATTCTCTCAGCCTACCGGTGCTGTGCTAGGATGCAGAATACGCAGCAAATTGGCATTACTACAGTGCCTCGGTATATTTAGTTTGACCGGTAGGTGATGTCCTTCTCTTTGTTGGCATGCTGTGTTCACCCTCTTCTTGATGATCACAGCTCGAGGTTGAAGGTGTGGGTGTACATATGGAATGGAGCCGTGTTGAGCCCGCCGCATTTACTGCCGGGAGGTGTGTAAGTAGAAAAGAAAAAGAACAGAAGAAGATTGGAGCGAGAGGCGTGTGGACCCATGAACAAGTTGCATGGTAGTTGTTACATCCTTGTCAGAGTCAACTGGATGAGAGAAAAAAAGAAATCGTCGAGGTACATGAATGATTGGTGAGTACCTACCTGCCTTACCCAAGGCAAGATACGTTAGGTTTATTCGCAGGCACAGGCATGTACGAGCCATTGACTAGTCTACGACCTGATGCAGTGAGAAAGTATGGAAGGTATTTGAAGAAGCTGTCAAGTGATGGTGATTCCTTGGCGCTGATTGGGTGATTAACAAGTATTGTCTGTTCAGCAGAGGTATCGAGGTACCTCACCTCACTCTGTGAATGTCTACCTACCTCCGTAGTCTTTGACCTGCACCAGACCAAATACGGTGGGCTCTCCGTTAATAATTGAAATCCATGATGTTCTGGTCCCTTGACCTATCTTGTCATGTCCCTAAACGCCGAGCCAACTCACAAGCAATTGTTTGCAATCTCAGAATTTGTCCTCTTTCTTTTTTTCCCTTCTCAAGATACTTTAAATTAATTAAGGGACAAAAAAAAATTAAAAAAAAAAAAAGTGAAGAATCTTGGGCACCGGTCATGTTACATCAGCTTATTAACTACACCGCTTGGGGGTGTTGAAGCTACTCTATACAGATTACCCGTCGAGATTGAACGAGGCGATCCCAGAATGCTACCTAGTCGTGGTGGAGTGGGTGGTGGTGAATGACCATGGTCGCCTGCTCACTCACCCTGGCTGGTCACAGTGGCAATTGAACCAGAAATCCCAGGGCAGGGTTGTGATTTCGACAGATGGACAATCATTTTACAGCAAAAAAACACGCCCCTAATGACTTTGGGGCCTGCAACCATTGTCGTCATCACAGGCAAAGTCGTTCCCTGACGCAAACCCGCATCATGACACAGCCCTTGGGTTTAAGCAGCCAATGTAGTGTAGTGCAGTGCAGTGCAGTGCAGTCTGGTGCATGTTTGTACCCCGGGCCATTTCCCACCTGTGCCAACACTTTTCTTTTGGCCTGCATGGTGACACACACACACACACGCACACATGCGCACGCACATCGACATCTTGAAGGAGGAGCGGAAATACAAGACCTGAAAAATAGTTAGCCATGTCGATCTCGTCAAGAGAAAAGAAGAGAGAGAGGCGTAGCTGCTGAACTAATTGCAGACTACCTATATGGAGTACGCACGGCAGGGATTTTCTATGTCTACACTGGGGACTTACACCGAATTGACCGGTCGGCCCGAGTATAACGACGATGGTTTTTTTTTCTCTCGACATCAGCCTCCAGTCAATTCTCACAGCACAGTGCCTACCCCTCTGATACGAGTAAATTACTTCAATTCGTCACTTGGCATCTCAGCTTGGCATGTAACTATGTAGTAATGGGTTGTGTAGGGATACTGGTACTCCCCTTGACAGGGCAGCAAGATCTACCCATCTATCCGTACCTCCCTGCTCCGATCGCTCCCCCGGTGCGCTATGCTGTCCAAGAAGTCTGCTATAGACAGGGACGTCATTAAAACCGCTTGCGAAAGCCAAAAGTAAAGAGCAAGGTGCGGGATGAATCCGCTGTCCAGCACAAATGCGTGCTTGTTTTTTTTTTTTTTTCTTTCCTTTTTGGTGAGACTTGTTTCTTGCTGTCCGAGAATCTCGTGCCCTTTTTTTTTTATGGTGGTTTAATCTTCTTCATACCGTTCTGCGTGAAGCACAGAATGGTACTTTGCCTACGTACGTACGTAAGCTCGTATGTACTAGTTACTATGTACGTACGAGCACCTCGTTGATCTCACTCTAAAATTCTAATTACCGCTCAGCCCCAGCGCAGGCCTGGTCTTGGTCCCTGGTGAGCCGAGGCTCCAAAAAGAAAGCAACTAGATGACCGTTGTAAGCAAAACATTTTTTTGCTCGGTGGGCCATCTTCGATCCCATCTGAGACCCTTTTCAATACCCAGTTAATTATATCATAGCGTTACTCGTTCTTATTTCCGGTTACCTAACGGGGGTGGCGATGCACGGGCGAAATTCCTCGGTTCCCAGCAAATCGTCTTGCTCGTCCAACAGGATGCTCTGTATGTGTAGATGGTGACAACTCAGTCAAGGGGTTTGCTGCCATCAACGCCATCCCAAGTTCAGCCGGGGATGGCTTACCACGCTTCCGATTGAAGCAAACCACTGCCTCCTCCGCATACCTGAATCAGCTCATTACAACGGAGGACCCGAGGAAGCGGGTTGGGGGGGAACAAGGTACTGCCAGATCTGGTTACTCACGATACCCAAACAAGTATCAATTCCCTACCCTACACTCAAAGAGTGCTCTCTATGTCCGTCCCCCCCTTCCAGCTTGCCCGTATGTCGCACGCCCCCTGCTGGGGAGAGACCCAGCTGTCAAGCGGCCGTCATCCCGCATCAAACTAAGGGCTCTCAATGCAACCCATCAGTCAACAACCCTTTCATGAACCCTGCCCACCTCACTCAGTCGCTAGAAGCTTGAGGATTCGCAGATCGTGAAGGCAAGCCCACCTTCTGCTTTGGCCCCTCTTTCAGCAGACACTTCACGCAAGCGTTGTTTAGTTACTATATTGATTGACATCTTTTATGCAGCTGGAACTCCCGAAACCCCAGCCCCCGACTAAGTCCTAGAGTAGCGACGCAATCCGAGGAAGTCGCGGTGTGCGTACCGCCGTAAGTCGTGTCTCCGAGTATTCATTCTCAACAGATCCCTGTCAGGCTGAGATGGTGGGCTTGGTCTTGGGATTGTTACCTTTGCTTTTGGGGGAACGGCGATCCCGGCGTGAGAGGCTGATTGAGTGAGCCCCAATGCGCAGAATTGTGCTGTTATTAGTTTGCCGGCTAGGCAACGTAGAGATGAGACATGGCGTGACAATGAGCGAAGGTAGTTGGCTACGTTACTACGGAGTAGATGGTCTGAAATTACGAACACGAAATACCGATTGTGTTCCTTATTAGTTGTTGTAGCCGACTGCCCACAGAGAGCGGTGCCAATTAGTCTCTAGAGCTTGGACTGGGTGAGATAAGCCATAGAGTCTCTGATAACTGGTCGATTCACTATATGCCTGTTATCAAACGCAAGTTCCAAAGACTAGGTAGGAAATTACGACATCCATGAAATATTCATTAACTCTACCTCCGAAGCCCCCGCCAGTTACAACTTTGTGCTAGGATTATATCAAACCGGGGGAGGCAAGCTACCAGGTCCTCTTCCGTGTATCTTCGAGAAACATATACCATAATGGCCTCACTGTGCAACCAGGTTCAGAATAGATTCCGGTCGAATCCGAGAAGGATGTTCTGAAGATACCATATCAATTACTTCATACATACCCACTGTCCGAGGGAATAACGAGAAACTGGCGAATAAGCGGGATAGACTGAAGGCATGGGGAGGAACGGGGGGGAAAAGAAAGAAGAACGCAGAGAACAAACGGTCGACACAATTCCCAATTGGCTGGAAATGTCCGATCAGACTACCGAACGTATTGCATCTCGATAATCCCAAGAGGGAATGGGTGGCGGACAAGCCGAGAGCTGAAGCAGCGGAGAGGAACCAATGAAGTGGGAGTATTCACTGCCCTATGCAGCGCCTTTTTAAACGGTACATGGCAACTACGCCAGAAGTGGAAGAGGGCAGGGACATGAGGCCCGCCCCTCCTCTCCTCCCCACCTGGAAGATGCAAGAAGGTGCAATGGGTGCCCAAGGGAGTACCAAACGCAAGTTGCCAAGATGTCATCTCGTCAGGCTGTCAGCCACGCCTGCATGGAGGTGCAAACCCGGGAGCTTGGGCCACCTCTGATTAGAGCTTTGGGAAGGGGCCATCCATGTGTGACAACGACTATCCTTGAAGGATGGAAATCCTGGGAAGGAACGACATATTTACTTTTTTTTTTTTGTGTTGTGTGTGTGTGTGTGTGTGTTGCAGTTGTTGTTGGGTTCATTTTCTTTTTCAATTTTTTTTTCTTTGTGTTCCTTTACCTTTTTCTCATCAATCAAACACCAGCTTGATCCTGGGATTAAGCCTGCTATATGCGGCTGAATCAACAGTCCTGGTGATAACACCCGAAGACGGAATGCATACCGTTGTTGCATCGCTGCATCCTCGCATCTCCTGGGCCCTGGCTGATACATACCTACACGCTATTACCCTGCCTGTATGCGAAGTATTTCGTTCAAGTATAATTTCCCTAATTATGCATGTAATTAGTTTGGGTACTTCGTCGTCTCCCATTCAGCCTCCACCAACAGCGTCTCTTCATCTATGACTGACAACTCTCATCCAACAATCATCCAACAAACATTCGCTCCACCTTTCAATCTCGGTCAACATCCAATATCACATCCTTCCACTCGTTCGCTAAAATCCCACCAACCACTCACTCCCTCACTTTTTGCCTAGATTGGGATATCAGCCCAGCCGACCACGCCTATGCCTGACCACGTCAAGCATTGGCGCAACCGAACGCTTATGCTCAACACGTTCAAGGCCCTCGCTTGGATTCTAAAACATAGAATCCCTGGGCCGTGCAACAAAGGCAGCTGCATATCTTGCTTCTGCCGCTCCTCGTTGGCCAGTGTCCTATGCAAGGCATCATCCCCAGCGAGATGAGCAACTGCCCATGCACACTCCTCTCACTACACCTTTCACACACCCCTCGCCCCTTTCCCAGCTCATTCCGTGTCCATTGTCCCGGGTCTTCAGCTGAGCTTGCCATCGCCGGCCTGTCCCACTTATCCCATGAACCTGGGTCACTGCGGGAAGGCCTCCTCCCCTCCCTTCCCCCCCTCTCCCCGCCGTCTCTCCCCGTCTCTCCCCCTTCATCCTGCGTGTCTGACCGCTCAGGCACAAGGACATTACCCAGTTTATTCTCGTATAGTCATTCGTGATGCCTGCCCTTCAATGGGTCCTCAGACAACACTTTGTGTTTTCACAGACACTGCTAACCTGACAAAACACTTAGTCCGTGTTCACATCAGTCAGAGTTGTGCCATCATCCACATTCCCCAGACACAGCAGTGGCTGTTTCAAACCCTCTTGATGGAGATAATTGAAGCCCAGCACACCGTTCCTGACATGCGTGTTACTTGGGGAGCCATTAGCCTGCTTTGGCTATAGCATGCCCCTTTCATGCAAGGACACAAAGCTTAGCCCTCGGGACTGCAACTCTCTTTAGTATGGGTTGAGTGGGCGGAGAGAGTTGCGTGATGCCGCGTGTGGGATATATGCAGGGCAAATCAGAGCTGATATGGGCTAGTCAATAAGTTAGTGCCGGCATCTCCTTGAGGTTTGTGCTATTATTTGGTCCTCCTGGAAGTAGTAACTCAGTCGCATCACCCTTGACGGAGCGAGAGATATGATGTCACTTGCTTTAAGTTAATATGCCCTCGTGCATTAAACCAGGCACATTGCCTGCTTGTAGTTGACTACTCTCATAGTAGTGTACGTGGGTGCTATCCAGTCTTACTGCATAGCTCTCTCGGGGTTATCACTGTTTTGTATCAGAGACATTATAGATGGGGCCTGCGGCCAATTAAAGAAATCTAATGCAAATACTAAATAAGAAAGTCGTCACATGTACGTGATTTAACCGAACGGCGAAAACCTGCTCGAAATATCATGTTGATATTGGGACTTCCATTTGACTACGAAGCTCACCAAGCAGGCTCTGTTGTGTGCGTTGACTCACTCATTTTACCCCAGACGGCGTAATAACAGACGAGCAACAGCAGTTTTGTGCTAATAATTTCTTTCGACGGATTACATATTTGTCCAAGCACATAATTATCAAATATTTCACTAGCTAGGGGGTCATATATCCTAGGAAGCCGTATTATTATGCTTCACTTTCGTCTTTCTAACTGCCTGGCGGATCTATTATCCATAACCAGTTCATAACTATCAAAGAGGCTAAAATGACATAGTGCCTATGTGTAGTGTGAAGACTGTTGCTCACTTTCCTCAAATAATAGCTTGAGTTCGGTCTATACTTGGAGTGAAGAATATCTTTCAGGCGTTTGCCATCTTAATATCCTCATCTGTACCCTTTCTCATCTGGTATGCCATCATAACCCATACCAGTTTCATCGCCTCAACACGCTGGTCCACCTGGAATAGGTCGTACCATTCACTTCTCCAAGCATCTACCTTGCCCCAACCCCGTTTAGTCGGGTCTGGGTCAGGAGCCCCATCCAAAGCTCCCAATAGGCGATTAGGAACCCTTACACGAAGGATAGAGATGTGATGGAATAGTGAGCTCACTACGAATATGTCATCGTAGTCAGCGCCTTGGACCTTGCCAATTGCCTCATATTGAGCCTTTCGATCCCAAGTCGAAGCGGGAGGCCTAACCATCCTGTAGTTGTCGTAGATGCTCATATTCTTCCGGGGCTTCTTGGATGGAGGCAGAGATGTTCCGTCAGACTCCGTGGGCTTGGCGTCTTTGTCGCCTGGGATGGAATCCTTATCTGCCTCACGGCCAATAGGACCACCTGGACCACCTCCCCAACGCTTCTCAGTAGTCCACCACTGGCCTTCACCGAAACGCTTCTCCGTTTTCCCCTCCCTTGCTCGATGTTGAGCTGTGACCAAAGCCGCCAACACTTCTCGAGCAAGATCCAAAGATTGAGCCTTCTCCACACTGGGATTACTAAAGTCGGTGGTGCCTCGTGCACTCAGCGCGGCCACTGGTCCGTGGACGGTGCCTGCCCTAGCCGCTTCGCGCGTCATGGGGCTCTGGAAAATGAATATGCATCCAGATGGGTAATAAGACTTGCGAGGTTGAGGAGATCCCTCCGTGGAGCTCAGATGAAGCCGAGGCTCGAGGCGCGCCGGGGACACGTTGCAGCCAAAGTCATAAGCAACAAGCTTGACAAAGGCTGAAACAAGACTGTTCCGATATTCAGCTGGCATTGAACTACCATCAGCGGTACGGTAGACTGCGTTCGCATCATTATCTGCGATGCTCTGGGCTTTTGGTCCATCGGAGTCCGGAGTCTCTTCAATTGGCGTGGCCTCGGGAGAAGGAACTAAAGACGGCGGTGCAGTTGGATCATCCCAGAAGGTGGTGAAGGCTTCTAGACAGCGGAAGAACTCATAGGTGTTCCCTAATCTAGCCTGCTGCTTCCCCTTAGGGGTTGGGATCCTTCGAACAGTACGGAATGCATCCTCGTTGATGTTGGATAATTCCTTTCTGCGTTCGAGGTATACTTGGCATCCAGGAGTGAGATTCCCATTTCTCATGGGCCTTCGAGTGGACGAGTTCTGATCTCGGGCATCATCCGCAGATAGGTTATCCCACTCCTTAAAATCCGGAATGAGGGACGCATCAGGTATAAGATCTTCAGGTTTTGCGTCCAGGCTTAAGTTGAGACCAAGAGCAGAAAACCCTGGAGCGCCTAAGACGGCCAGTGATCGACCGGTAGTCTCCAGCAGCGTACTGAGCGCTGCCGAGGGGTCGATAGGATCATCTTCATGGGCAAAGGGCTGAAAGCGAGGAAGATTGACGGAAGTAGGTGGTGGAATATCCTTTGGGTCTACTTTGGCCTTGGCCGGTACGGTTGCTAGCGGTAGTTTAGATATTGGCCCTAGGAAGATAGGATGTGGGATACTGGGAGTGGATGCGGGATAGATGGACGGAGTGGATTTGGCTCGCTTTTAAAAAGGTAACGAGGGGTTTTTGGATACGGCCACGAGTGAATAAATTGGCTAGGGATTAAGGGAGAACAAATGTGGCGCCGGGAAGGATTTGGACGGGTATGTTGAAGTCTTGCTAAGATACAAAGGGAATGAGGCTGTTGATGCTTACCAAAGGCGGTGAAACTACCAAACATGATTGCGGATGAGATACTGCAGTGGCGTGGTGTGGATGGTTTAAGAAGCAACGTGGGACGTCGGAAGAAAAGGTGTGACAGAGCACACCTCACACAGAGGGAATTAATTGTAGGCGCACGCGTAGATCCCAAACCGCACGCCCAAAAGCCAAGGCTATACAAGCAGCTGGAGGCATGTAGGTAAGGTAGGAAAGAAGAGGGGCTGTTGTCACCACAGCGTGGACGTGGAGAGAGAGGCACAAGCTCAATGACAATGCGTCCCAACGACGAGGCAATCCAGTTGGTCAATGCAACGCGCCCAAGTGGGCAAGCGAACGGAGAGCGGACGGGATGTGCGGGTGGAGCCGTTGATAGTCGTGCGAGGGTCAGGGCTCCATCCATCCATGTTGAAGTAAGTTATGTACGAACGTACGTAAGTATGTACGTGTGTATGTATGTACGGAGAAGATACTTAAGGTACTTGAAGCCGTCATCGTCGACGTCGACGTAGAAGACATGGGCAGGACATGGGCAGGACATGGGCAAGACAGAGGCGCCCATACGTTCTTGGTCGTGTCGTGAGCACCTAATCTGTGCACATTGCATGGGGTGTAAGATTCATTAGTTTCTGACCGCGGACGCCGGAGAGAGGACCAATGTCTGTCATCTTGCATGTTTCATGCTTGAACGAGTGTAAGAGCCGGTACCACCAGGGGATGAGTTGCCACGAGGCTTTGAATAAACATGGCAGTTGGGCTGATAAACGAGACAATCAAAGTCATTGTCGTGACGTTGGGCAAGATGGTTGGTTACGCTGTACGGAGTGCTCCGTTCTTTTGTAAGTCGATTGATAAAAGCAGTTTGTACTCCGCGTATGCTAAACTGGTGTTGATTAGCGACCGTAGTTTCTCTCGGGTTGCACATTGGGCAAGGTACGAATGATTAAATTAGTTCTGGCCCAAGTCTCTTTGGTGGAGGGCGGCCTATGGCGGCGATGGCGGTGGTGGCGGCGGTGGCACTAGGTCGATAGATATGTAGGTGATTGATTAGCTGCCTTGGGCGCCTTTTGGTGTCGTCCAAGCCATGTCGCCATCAGCGCTCGAAACAAGACCACAGAGGCATTCGAGCGAGTTTCATGCCGCATTAACCTGCAGTGGATGCCATGGATTGACTGTACGGATCGTGCTTCATAGTTACGAGTGGGTGGTATGACTTTTGTGTGAGGGAAAAACGAAAATGGAGAAATGTTGATGGTGATGATGGTGATGATGGTAATTATGGAGATGATGATGATAATGTTGATGTAAACATGTGGGCATGTTTGGCATTGACAGTCCAAGCAGGTACGACGCTCAAGCACTTTCGCTGTCTCATGTGCGGTGGAGTGCATTGAATGCATAATACGGGATACATGGGATACATAGAGCGCCAATCATTGAGACATGGATAGAGTCGATGATGTGCTACATTATGTACTTTGAAAAAAAGAAAATCAAGGAAAACGTATCGATATGAATAGAGAAGCAGCGCGTTGGCAGGGGATGAGGATTTGTTACTATTCAGTAAGTACAGAACCGTCTTCATTCTACTACAGCGCAAAGGCGTTGGCGTATAATTATGAGCATACACATATACGTCCACATCTATGTATAGCATCGATGCAGATAATACAGCCGCAGACGGGGCAAATTCAGTCACTTCAGCATGTGTTGAGAATCTTGACAATCACGGCAGCCACGCTGAACATGCGAAGAGGATGCGGATGGGTGAGACCCCGGGGGGGGGGGAGAAAAGATAAAGAAATAAACAAAAGGCTAATTCAGTTTGGTCAGGTGTTACATGTGCCTAAGACCCGATTGAAGGGATGGGAGGAAAATAAAAAGAAACGCCGAGAAGCATTGGGGGCACGGCTGGGAAAAGGGAGAAAGCCAAAACATGAAAGTTCCAGATGGAGGATGGTGAATGATTCAAGTGACGAAGAATGGTCAAATGAAATACTCTAGAGACGATACGAGACCTGCCCCAATGACGCTTATTGTCATGGAATATAATCCAACACGAATCCCATATGTACGGAGTAAAAGCCTCCTTGATCCATTTCCGACGCATTCGGATGGACACCCAACAGGCCGTCGTCTCTCATCCATCCGCTCCTACAGGAACACAATATAGGTCAGCCGACTGGGGCTTCATTGCAAGCGATGCTGGCTAACAAAGCAGATCATATAGTCAAGAAACACCAAACAATGAGTTTCACACATCCTTCTTTGGTCGGATTTTTTTTTTTGTTTTGCCTGATAGATCGCATTGAAGCCGGGGAGAGCTCTTTTATTATGCATGAAGCATCAACTTACATAGTGGTGCCACCAGTGGAGTGGGCGGGGACGTTTCCCCAGGGGTGGGCTTGGAAGTAGAGGGGTGTTGGTGGTGGTGTGGTGTGGTATGGAATAGCGCAATACCGTGCCATGACATTCAAAATACCGTACTGCGCCGGACAAGAGTAACCACCATTGGCTGGTATGAAGAATGCGATGGCAGTTCTATTGCAAACTAAAGTAATCTAGATGGAGTATTCGCCAGCCTAATCATGTGCTGCGTGCGAGTGCTAGCACGGGGTGTGGTAAGAATGTGTGCTTGGTAAGGTATTCGAACTGGTTGATTCCTTGTTCCCGTCAACAAGGGCCCTGTGTTTGCCTTACCAGTTTTTCGTGCGTGTGTTATCTATATGATACTCACTCCGTAATATCCTGAGGGCTCTCTCGTACCTTTTATGACACGATAAGGCATTGTATTCAGTAAACCCTGGGCCCTGCCATGCCTACGGACCTAGGTTGACTGCCGGCATCCCAATTCCATGACATGTTACTTACTGTACGTCGTACTGCACCTGTTGAGTTCCATTCAGAGTTTTGTAGAAGAACGGCCGGCATTACGTACTGATGAGATACTTTTTACCTACCTACCTAAGTAGGTATGCCACAAGGTACAGTCGTTTCCCCGCCTTACCCGACTTCAATACTCCATGTCAGGTTACTGCTTCGTGCCTTGAATTGACAAGAGCTATTGGACCCCGCGAACTGCGCTCAGGCGAATGGCTGTTAGAGCACAAGGATGATGGTGGTGATGACATAAATTACGAAGTACCTTCTTGGAGAGGAAGCTTTGCTGATAGAGAGACTGTCGTTGCCTTGCCTAGCTATGCAAGGTGCCTTACGCAGTGAACACCGTACCTACCTTAGTATAGAAACCTCGAGTAAGGTACCGTACCTTGCCTTAAGTAACTTGGCTTATTAGCCGTGACAGTTTCCTCAACACAAACAGTTGTATTCTCCTTTACCTAAGCATTGAGCAACAGGAGCTCAACTTATCATCACCTAGAGCAACGTAATTATCTTCAACCATCCACTGGCTCTCAGACACCTGTCAATCCTCTAGGACTCTTGCTCGTTCACATGCGCACAAAAAGAAAAACAAAAGAAAAAAAAGTCTTCATTCGGGTGATCGCTCAATTCACGCTTCCAACAACCATCAGCCACCCACGGGGTCCTCCTTCCCAGCTTCGCCGCTTCCCTTGTCACAGATCCTGACTCCTCCCTCGGGAAATCAGCCACTAAACCAGCCGCTAAAACACCTTCAAGACAACGTCTAAGACGAGCTTCCCACTGCGTACACGCTCCTCACACTCACTCTCACGCACTCCAGACTATGGGTACAAGACGTACAATACTTTACAGTGCATCGCATCGCATGCTTGGACAAACGTGACGTTATTACCATGTGTCCTCTAGCCTTGCCAACGCGCCTTTGCTTTGGTGCGCAAAGCACGAATCGAACCAGATTCCCCTTAGGCCCCTCCCAGTGCTCGTTCGAGATCAGAGACGCCTGAAGCCAAGGTCGTCCCGGAATCCTGGGCCCATCCACCTTTCACTGACTAACGCCCCTAAGCCCGTGCAAAGCTCTGGTGCGTGCGACGACGTGGAGACGGCATCATGCTTCAGATCTGTCGCAGGACATGGGGACCCCCTTGCGACTTTCTCGCGTCCCCCTTCCCATCGGTCCCTCGCCCTGCCTCTTTTTTGTGAGCCTCTTTACCTCTGTCTCTAGTTTAGGCCCATCCTCGTTACTTGGAATCACCTTAAAACATTGGATTGCATTGGCCCCCCCGCCCAGTCGAATTGAAATGCACACTGGGCTGGCTTGTCGGGGTCCCATTACTACGTTCCTCCCCCCTTGAACCTCGTGGCTGGCTGCGTCGGTCTCTCTTTTACCTCTCCCTTCCTCTCTTGAAGATTTCTTTCCGCCAACTTCTTTTCTATCTGGTGACTGGATCGCCATTCCATTTTCATGGTTATCAATGTGGTCTAGGTGGCCGGGCCACGCCCAGTCTTGACTTTTGCTTCTTCTCGTGTTAACTGATTTTTACCTCCCCATTCCCTCCTCTACTCTACTTGGCTGGGACCTGTTCCGTTCCTATCTTCTTCCGCGACTGGACTCGCGACATTGTACCAAAGGCTACACCTGAGAGAAACTCAGTTGTCAAGTCATCGCTTTTATCACCCATCGACTTACATTGGCAGAAGAAGAGTCCGCCTCGCGCCTGGGCTAGCTTCTAGCCGCTCATGTTATCGGCTCTTATCTGCCTACCATGGCCGTCTCGACAGCTACCGTCATGAGGACTATCACCTCAGTAACAACTATTGCTACGACAGTTACTGCTCCTGTGACGACGATAACAACAAGCTTTATTCCGCCACCAGTTACCATAACTCAGTCCGTAATTCAAGTGCCTGTCACCCGCCAGCCCCAAAATGACCCAAGCTCTTCTGCCACAACTTCAAGCTTGATCTCGTCTCTCCTCATTCAGTCTTCCTCAACCTTGACTCCGACTATTTCCTCGCCAGCATCCGCAGCTACCTCCGCCGCCTCGGATCCGGCTTCAGACGCTCCAGTGTTCGACAAACAGCCCACTACCACTTCCTCAGTCCCAACCAAGGTTCCCACGAGTTCAATTAAACAACCTGCTTCCACTTCCACTGTTTTAGCGCCAACCTCGCCGATCTTTAACGAGAGTCCAATCTCCTCTGCTACGTCACCAGTGAAGACAAAGGCCTCTCACCCAATTGAACAGCCACTTCAGACCCAGGAAGATGGCAAGAACTCACAACCTTCGTCTATTCCAGTTTCGCAAGACACTTCTCTACACACTACCTTACTACCAAGTGGACAAACAACTCAAGATAGCTCACCGGTGACTACTGGAAAGCCCTTTTCGCAGTCTATCGAAAAGGCTGTGTTCCAGCCAGCACCAACCAGCACCGCTGGAGTTGCTTCTGTCAACACCTCTCCTAACCTTGACTCGCCCTTAACCTCCTCAGCACTTACGACAACGCTACCGTTTAGTTCGATCTCAATACCTACTTCCGCAACCGATTTGACAAAGCCCTCTGAACCCTTGACAACAGAGAAGGGTAACTTAGAGATTACAACCCAGCGATCGAGCTTCATTACTTCCACTTTAACGACAATCGCACTCGATCCTGCTGCGGCCAGTGACACATCTAGCCCTTCAGAAACGGCAGTTGGTGCTGTCGGATCGAGTCCTAGCGACAAGCCCTCAACACCGGTGATTGTGGGAAGTGTTGTTGGAAGTCTGGCAGCGCTGTCAGCCATCATTTTCCTGTACTTTGTTTTACGAAGGCGGATGGCCAAGAGCCGTCACAGTACGCTCTTGACTCCTTTGTCAGTTCCTCGTGGTACTTCTGGCAATGGTGCCAGAAGTGAAAAGAGAAAGCAATATGAGATTGACGCGGCATCATTGGGGCCCACACCACGCTCAGCTAAACTGGCAGCTGCTCTGGCATTCTATCCTAAACAGTTCGGCAAGAAGCTGAGGCCAAATCAGACAGCCACAACCGATGACCAAAGCGCCGTTGTGAACATGAATCGAGGGAACTCGCAGTTCATGGAACCTGCTAGATCCCACAGTCGACACGAGTCTGTTAATAGAACAACTGGCAACCGGATGCAGGGCTGGTGGTCACGAGTGTTCCAAGAATCCGATGATCTGATGGCGCTGGATATGGCAGAGAGGGCGAACCACCCAGTCCCGACCTACCTGCCTAAAATGAATGCTGAGCCAGGGGTCGCCCGTGAAAGCCAGGCACGACGCATGAGCCGACCGCATAGCATTGACAGCTGGACTTCTAGGGCTAGCAGCCAAGATCCCTTCTCAGACGCAAATGCGGCAAGTGGCGGGGCAGCAAAATCGAAGTATCAGCTGGTGAATCCATTCGCAGATTCAGCCTCTGTTACACTTCCCAGTGCTGCTCAGTTGGCAGCTGTCTCAGTCGGGGATGTTCAGGGCGTCCAGCGATCGGGGAGCCAGGCTCTGGGCTATAACCCTCGCCATCAACCAAGACGCGAGAGTTTCGATTCGGCATCTTTGTATCGTAACTCGGCCGACATGAACGACTCGTTTGAGACGCGGCGTAACAAAGTCCACTCGAATCCGTTCGATCTTGAGATTAACAATCAACAACCCCCAATGGCACCGGGCATGCGCCCTCCACGCCGTGAGGTGACTAGCTCTGTCTACGATGAGCCTCGGCCCGACAGCGAAGGCTATGGAGGCTTGGTTGAGGGCCCAAGAGTTGGCCAAGCGATATAAATCTAAACTGGAATTAACATCTGCGGTGATATTTTGAGCGGGGAGAGCATAGGTACATACCTGGGAAAGGAAGGGTGGGCTAGGAGGAGCCCATTAACTGACTACATAAGTGCGGACATCCAAGATGGGGCGAGGAACAACATCATTATGGCGTTAATTGGTATTGCAATCTTTGAAAGATATCCCAAGAGTTGATGAGTGGACTTGAAGGAGAGACATGACATGGAAATGCATCTGGAATTTACACCAAAAAGGACTTGCAATGACTTTTGCCTCTTGGAAAGAGGCGTCCAGGGGGAAACCTAGACACTGGCATTCGTTTATGAAACAGCTTGACCGCTGAGGAGGAAGAAAGGCCTCTACTCTATATACTGCATCACTTTCCTTGACCCTAAATATACAGAATATTTTTCATTGGCGGTTTCAGTTCTTACGCGTGGGCAATGTATCACTACCACTATTGTCTTAGATCTTGTGGTGAGACTCTGTCCGGACAAGCAGATTTGTTTATGGTGGTGTTGGAAGAACTTGCCAGCCACCAACCAAGCAGACCACTTCCCGAGAGAAGTTTGTGCTCCAATGTCGGACCACATACGCAATGTTCAGAACGAGACTGAGCTAAAAGCACCTAGATGAAAGGCAGTGGCTTTTTTATTAAGAGCTATATTGTAATATAAAATTCCAAATAGAATAGTATTTGACTGATAACCTCCGTAATTTGAGGAATGAGCTTGAGCTTTCAAGAATTGGATGAATATTCACACATAACTGATGCATAAATTTCATAATCGTCAGTTGTTGGTCAAGCTAGCTCGCTTAGTCACGCTGCACAAAAGAGCCGCGCCCCCCAAAAATCCAAGTAAACCCACACCAGAGCCCAGATCGGCCAACCCGCCAAATAGTTTTTCCGTATCCACCTTCAACCCGCCAATCAAAGCTTACAGAAGCTCTCCCAGAAACCATCTCCAGCGAAAGACCATTCCGAAAATTTCACAGGAAAAAAAAAGTTCGAACCAATCGAAGGTCACCTCTTCTGGGAACAAACCATCCAAAATCTCTTTGCGCGCAAACGCCCCTTTGTCAAGAGCAATTGAGGCCCCCGACAAGCAATCGTTGCGAATTCGACATCGAAGCTAAACCCCGACATTTACGGCGAAAGAATCCTTTAATATCATACAAGGAAAAAGGGCGCAATCTCTTTTACAGCAAACACAATGTCTTTCCGAGGCGGCTCGCGTGGCCGTGGTGGCTCTGGTTTCGGCGGTCGAGGTGGTGGTAGGTTCACCCTCTATTACCCTGCTTTTTCTTCAGTATTCTTCCTGCTGCTCTGTCTTTCTCTCTTTCGTTTTCTTGCTCCTCTGGCGAATTGGACTTGGTCTTGGAAGACGTGAGAAAGAGGGCAGAGGAGAGAGATCTACACACATGGAGAGTGTCGTGCTCATCTCGAACGATTTGACGAGAAAAGTCGGCATTTGATGTGCCCTATCTTGCTCAGACGAGATCTTTCACTAAGGAACTTGTTTTACTGATTCCATGTTTTCAATGATTTAGGCCGTGGAGGTTTCCAGCAGCGAGACATGGGCCCTCCTGCTCAGATCCTTGGTATGTCATTTTTTTCCGTTCATAACCCAACTCTCGCCACACGCAAAACAAAAACTAACACAGCTCTTCCTAAAGAGATGGGCAAGTTCATGCACGCCTGCGAGGGTGAGATGGTCTGCGAGTCCATCAACCCCAAGATCCCCCACTTCAACGCCCAGATCTTCCTCGAGAACAAGACGGCTGTCGGCAAGGTCGACGAGGTCCTCGGCCCCATCAACCAGGTCTACTTCACCATCAAGCCTACCGAGGGCATCCAGGCCACCTCCTTCAAGGAGGGCGACAAGTTCTACATTGGCTCCGAGAAGCTCCTGCCCCTCGACAAGTTCCTCCCTAAGCCCAAGCCCCTGCCCGGTGCTCCCAAGCCCAAGCGTGCCGGCGGTCGCGGTGGCCCCCGTGGTGCTGGCCGTGGCGGACGTGGTGGCAGCTTCGGTGGTCGCGGTGGCGGCGGCGGTTTCTCCCGAGGCGGCGCTGGCGGACGAGGTGGACGCGGCGGCTTCGGTGGCCGTGGTGGTGGCCGTGGTGGCAGCGGTGGCGGCTTCTCTCGAGGCGGCGCTGGCGGCGGTGGTCGTGGACGTGGAGGCTTCAGCAGAGGTGGCCGATTCTAAACTGACTCCTCTCAGAGCACACTGTGACAAAACACGATAAATGAAAGGCAAAGAAAGATGAGAGAAAGAACAAAAAAAAGAATCACGGGACGAGGTCACAATGAAAGGGGAAGGGAGATACGACTACGCTTGTTCAAAGAAATCTTGGGGGATCCTTTTATTTTCCTGGCGTTTTTCCGGTGGTTTATGCTTTGGTCGTTTTCCTTTTTTTTTTCTGGTGCCCCTTCTCCCCCCCCTTCCGAGCTTATATATTACACTCTAGAGTACAAGTACGGGCATAAAGGGACTGTACAGTTGCCAAAGATGACAAGGATCGAGGATAGGGTGAAAAACAAAATTTCATGAAAGACAGAAAAAAAGTGTTACCGTTTTCCACTGTTCATTAATTTTTCACTGATGGGCAAGACACTATTTTGACGTGAATGCTGACCAACAAAGATATTTGTGATCAACCTGGCGTCCTTTCTTTGGGGAGGGTAAACGATATGAAATCATTAATCTTGTTGTTCTATATCAGATAGTCTGCACACTCGGGAGATCTTGCTCCGTCCTATTCCCACGTCGAAGACAACACATCAGCAACAGAGCCAGAGCTAAGATGAGACTCAGCCCACTCAGACCGAGTCCAAGATACTGGGCTGCTCGATAACCCTTGAGCGTGGTCCCTCCTCTGTTCAGGATATCCCTCTCTACCACGCCAGCGACCCCCAAGCTGATTGCGAGCGAGTATGCCGCAGAGGCCCCAGTAAGGCTACTGGCCAAGTCCTGATACCCCCCAGGCAAACTCCGACTAAGAACTCCAGTCGTTGCGGGGAAGGATAAGACCATCCCGACCGGCATGGTGAGAATACTCAGGAAGACGTTGCACCAATACGATTGCCCCACTGGAGCCGCCGTCACAAGAACGGAGCTGACGAGAACAGCCATCGCGGATACGACCAGCGCAAAATAAGGCGCCGTGTTCTTCTGCGTGACTTGGCTGTACAAAACGGCCGTCAACAAACCCATCGCAAGTAGCGGAACAAAGCCAGCGCTCATCTTCAAGGGGGTCCATCCTCGTAGCGCTTGCATAAACTGGATGAGATACCAAACCCAAATTCCGAAAGCAGCCCAGCTCGTAGCAGCGCAACCGAGAGTGATTACTGCAGGAGCATCTATTTGTTTGAATGGAACGAGAGGATGGCGTGCCCTCGTCTCCAGGTAGATGAAGATAGCAGTAAGGAGTACGCCAACGCCGAGCAGCACGTAGGCTTCCGGATTTTTGAACGAAACAATTGTAACCTGGTTCCAACCGGCACAGAAGATCACCAGGCCGGCGAGGCCAACTAAAAAGTTGATTATATCAAGACGACACCAAATTCCACCTTCGAGGTCGTGTGTAATCGTGGCCTGGGGTGGTAGAATGAGCACGCTCGTTGCCGCGAGAGCCACACACACAGCACAAAGACTGTAGTATGCCCATGCCCACCAATGAAGGTAAGCAAAGAGGCTCGCCATTGCCGAGCCAACAACAAATCCCAACGGGGTTGACGCATCGAATAAGGCCATGACAATCGCCTTGTGTTTCCCGGGAGGGTATGCACGCTGCAGTAGAACTTGGCCATTGGGTATCAGTAGCGCAGGGCCAATTCCTTGAAACCCTCGACATAAACAGAAGCAGGCCGTGCTGATTCCACCTCCACCCGATACCTTGAAATAAGAACTCAACCCCGCGAGTAAACTCCAAAAGCCCAGCCAGATATATCCTATAATGAAGATGTTCTTCTGCCCGAAAATACGACCCAGACGATGTCCGAACAAAATACAGGCCCCTGTTCCCAAAACATAAGCAGATGTGTACCAAACTTGGTGCCCTGACGTCCTTTCCCTCTGAGGGAAGGACACTGAAAGCTCCCGCACAGCTATGAGTGCTTGAGTAAATCCCGCCCAGGTCAGCACCTGGGCCATGCAGATGAGAAAGACGAAGGCGACCTGGTTAGAAAAGGAGTAGTTGAACCTGACGGTTTTAGCTTCTGGAGCTGATGGCTTTCTGCGAACATTTTGAGAAAGAAGAGACTGGCCCTCAGAGCCCGAGCGAACGTGAGCAGTAGCACTGGCATCCCGTACATGGTAGACCACTTCTGGTCTCAGAGCTACATACTCATGAGTATCTGTCCCACAAGGACCGAAATGTCTTGATGTTTCAACCAGGCCGCCTTCATAGAGTGGAACTTCTGGATAATGCGCGTCACTTTTTGGATTGGGTTTCGAAAGTGGTGCTGAATTAGTGAACGTCTCCGGCAGTGTAGGTTTCACAGGGGCACTCTGATCTTCTCCGTGATTGTGCATTAGGTCATGTCCACCATGTTCCCTATCGGTGCTGCTGATCGGAGCAGTATACCGAGACGTCAGCGTATCGGGTGTATCTAACCGAGGAGGAAGGCGAGGAGTCGCCAGACGAATTAAGTCATTCGGGATAGTAAAATTTTGTTGAACAGGCTGTATATCTTGTTCTTGTTCCTGTTCTTGTTCCTGCTCTAGTTCATATTCAGGTTGAGGTTCAGGGTCAGATTCAAGCTCAGGTTGAAGAAGGCTTGATATTGGGGAGAGAACTTCGTCATCCGTGTAAACTGGGCGGTACTCTGGGCTACTCGACCAGGACATATTCGTTGCGAAGCTTGGATGTCTTGCCGGTCCATAGGTTACCATTTTCCGGGAAGATGTACTGTTGCCGGACGAGCTACGCGATTGGACGTAGGCTTGGGAGGGAGGAGTGGGCACAACAGGTCGTTGTTGTCGAAAACGAGAGAGGTATGCCTCAGTATCCGCGATCATATTGTCGACAACATTTTGAATAGCTGTATTGTAGCTGGACGTTGGATTTAGCGGATCATATTGTTCGGAATACGCCATAGCTGCAAAATAAAATTGCAACAAAAGGTCGGAGACACCTGGCACGGTCCCAGGCTCAGCAGAGTGCAGAGTAAGGAAGACGGAAGTACGCCAAGTGAACTAGCCGGTATGAAGCCAGGCTAGCTTTTAAAGGATTCAAAGCTGAGGTATTGACATGGCTTTCGTGAGCAACGACTTGGATAAGTGAGTTGGAAAGTGAACGAGGTGCTCGCGGTGAGGGACTGAATCAGACACAAAATGGGAAACATGTGGAAGAGGACCAAAAGAAAAGGGAACGGAGCCAGGCACAGAACGAGAAACAAGAACGAGGCTGCGAGCTAAAGTAACGATTGCTTGACACCTAGGGCAAAGTGGGAGAAGGCATAGTCTCTCTATTGCACAGAGCAATCAATTGTATGGTCAGCTAGTGTTAGGCGACAGGGTGGGTGTGGATGGTGTTGGCTCCATGAGACAAGAATAGACCTAGACTAGGCTGAGCAGCCCATGGTCACCCCCACCACATGCATGCAAGGCACCAAGTTACCCGCCGGGCTGAAGAACAGTCACACTTTAGGACTACCGGCAGAGCAGAAGAAGCGTGGAAAGAAGCAAGAGAGAGCGGAGGAACCCGAAGGGCCTGGAGACCGGGTTGTCAGCAAGAGTCGAGAATCGAGAGCATTCGCATTCGCCGGGAGCAAAGCGCAGCGATTTCAAGGTGGTGGTCAATGATGGAAGTGCCTTTGTGAAAGGCGACGGTAAGCCTGACAATACATTCAGTTGGCTCCAAGGCTTGTTGGTTGACAAGGACCTTTTCCACCATAACTGAGCCATGCTGTTGGTTCATAGAAGTATTACCGCAGTGGCGCGTGTGGGACACCAGTGAATGGGAGGGATCAAGGGATGTGAGCAGGGTGGCTTGCTATTGCAGTTCCCTGACAGAGAGTCATCTTGCACAGTGGTGAGCGATATAGAAAGAACCTTTTGCCGGAGGCAATGGAGGCGCAAAGAAGTTCAAAGAGGTGTAGCAAGGCGATGCCAAGGTGATGAGTCAAATGGGAAGTTCGGTATGATGAGATGGCGAGCGATGAGCGAGTCCACGAAGAGCAAGAGGAAGAATGTGTGTGCGTTGTGTGGTGGAGATCCGATCTGCGACTTACCGCAGGTTTGTGCAGGTAGTGGTCGCAGCTATCAACTGATTGGATTCTCAGCAGGACCAACCCCCCGCTATCGACAGTGGCTGCACTCTCTCTTCCTCTTTTTCTCGGCGGACTTCTGTTCTTATTTCGACGACCCCTTCAAAGAAGGGGTCCCCTGCCCTTCTTGATAGGTTTCGCCTCTGTGACCAGAAATTTCCCCTTCCGAATTATTTAATTCGAGAAGTAAATGAGTTCAGATATTGTACGTCCCAATGATTGATCCCCGAGTCTTCGGTTCGCGCTCTTCGTATGATTCATCATGGTGTTGCGGCCACTCTTGGAAGTTTGGGGGAACCTATCATGAGATACCTCTAGGTACCTACCTAAGTACCGAAGCTGCCTTACAGGAGCAGCACCGCCACCCCGTCCAAATCGCATCATCTTCCTAACATAGCCCCCCTCAGCACCCTCGACCTGTGCTTGTTCGGTTGCTGCTCCCGACCTAAATTTTGTTAAAGACCTTTTCATCCTTATACCCGCCGAGAACACCACAATATCTGCAGCCTGCTTGTGTTACCATTAGAGTGGTTTCGCTGCAGACAATCCTGTAACTTACAGCAGGTTTTGTGGCGGTTACCTTCCAAGCAGGACGCATTGATAAGAACATCGGATGACGTAGCTGGGTTTTTTGGGGTTATGCTCTAATACGGTCTCTACAACGAGCTGAACAAGTAACCAAGAAGTCAAGGTGAGGGGTATGTTGGTGATCTCTCAGTTTTTTTCCGCCCAGCTGAAATACCCATGGTGAGTGGAGGAACAGTTAAGCCACGGCTAGCAGACTCGGCAAAATGAGTGGAAATGGAGTCGCACTTATGAGTGCATATCTTCAACTTTTCTGTAAATTTCGCGCTCGATGAGATACCTTGACACTTGGCCAGGCCTGGCCAAACACCTTCTAAGTAAGTCTGTTTTCCAAACCCCCGAATGGCTAGCCTCGTTGTTTTCAATTCCTCGTGGCCAAGCTGGGAGAAGAACTCCAGGGTCGCAAGTGGTAAGGCGTGGAGTGAAGACATGGGCCAGTATCATTGGACAAACACCGAGTTTTAAGATCCTCGGAGTAGGATCTTTGTACCTCCGAGCTGAAAGAGAAAACCAAAAGGTCTAAGAAGATGGAGTGTGGCGTGACATTTGCTCACGTCACTATTCCCATTTCTCTCCCAACGCGATGACCCTTGGAGCTAAAGATTCCAGGAAAATGGGAGCGACGCATTTTGATTGGCCCCTGGCTCATTTAATGACCTGCAGTATAACGCGAAAATTCGCGTTGCACGCATCCACTTCACTCCTCTCCCGGCGCGTAAATTTGACCTCAGACGCGTTCACCTTCGCTCCACTCTGCACCTCAGCTCGGTTCATGTCTTCTGTATGGAGTCTCAATGATTCGGAAGGACAGAAAAAAAAATATTTGTGCATACGAACGGGGTTCATCTATCGAATAATCAATCCGCGCAGTTCCATATTCATCCATCCACTCATCCCAATCGTCTTTTTTTTTCTTCAGAGAATCCCTGAAACCCCACAGCCTGACTTGGCTGGTTTCCCGTTGCTCACTGAGCTAGTATAGTATTGATCTTCTGCCTCCATCTCGTCAATGGCACTCCTGTGCGTCCTCGCGTTGAAACAGAATATTCTTAATGCCAGAAAAGCTGGCCACACCGCCCATTGGGTGTTCCCCAAAGGTGGCCACTTGATGCCGAGTTGTCTAATCCAACGCCGTCGAAAACAAATAAGAAGAAAAAGAAAATTAAAGAAAACTGCCTGTACCCCTTGTACACCTGGTGGATTGTAATACAGTAATCAATTAGCAAAGAAGCTTTCCGAAACAAAAGAAATGAAAAACAAAATAAAAAGCGTGCGTGCTGCAATATGTGCTGTCATGGTATCATGTACTGTGGCCATTTCACTGGCCAGGGCGCTTCTCTGTAGGTGAAATCATGGTAGTGGCTCCTCAAAGGTGAGCGGTCGTCTGGCGACGCTGAGAGGTGTGCGAGTCCCATTTACAACTGGTGTCTTCCATGGTTTCTGGGCTGGGCTAGGAGTAATGTTGACAAAGTCTGCAAAATCAAATGCTTGACTCGGAGTGGTGGGGAAGAGGTTGCCTCCGCCGGGAGTCATCATCATTGACGAGGGCAAATCCATCTTGCTGCTTTTCTGTGGGGGCGTAGAAGGAGGGTCCATACGAGTCTTAGTCGTGCGGACAGCCGGGGACGGCGAGGCGGCGAGGTAGAGTAAGAGATCAGCACCCTCCTCCCCAGTTTTGCCATTTGTGCCTGACGCCGAATCCTCCTTGTTCCGCTTGTTGGCCAGGCTACGAGTACGCATGGGTGGCGTGCGAGGGGGTGATGACCGAACGTTGGTAACATTGAATGAATGCACGGGAAGAAGGTCGTCGTCGTCGTCCGAAGGCGCAGCAAAGTTGGGCGAGGCAAGACCGTTCATGAGGCGCTGCTGGAAAAAGGAGACATCCGGACCGCCCGAGGTAGTGAAGTGCTGCTGGCGGCGGGGTTTGATAGGGGACGAGTGTGTCAACTGATGGGTATCTCTCCATGCAGAAAGGGCACTGGCGCCTTTGTGTGCCGTTGGAGAGCCACGGAATCGTTTATTGGGGCTGGATGAGACGGTTTCAAAAGTCGCAAAGTAAGTGCGCTTGCGGTGGCCGGTGCTCCCATTGCTTGAGCCGATGGCATCAGAGAACAGGGGCGCCTTGAGGGGTGAGCTCATAAGACCGCGAGATGGATATGGGAAGTCGGAAGTCGAAGAGGAGGAATCCGAGAGGACATCTCCTTCAGCCAGGCGCTTCCGGCGCATTTCCTCTTCGACTTTGGGTTCTATTGTGTCGAGTGTGAGTTCTTCCCAGCCATGCTTGGTCTTGAACTGGGCGAGGGCGAGGCGGTTTTGCAGGCGGCGAGCAATCTAAAATCGAAGCAAGAAAACATATTAATATAATTGTTCCTCAATCAAGAGGGGAATGCATGGGAGTCGAAGTGATAGATAATGGAAAGGGTAGGGAGGGAAGAGAGGGGGTTGTGGATGAGGTTTTGGAGGTAGCATTGTATCCCTGAACTCACCTTGCTCACTTCTGCACGCTTCAGCACACAGTCGACGACATCCTCGGGCTGTTTCTTCCAGGGCGACGACATGGCCTTTGGATTATTCCGACTCTAAAATAGAGGCTCCTTATTTTTGTAGACTATTCCCTTCCTCGTCTTTACTTTTTGGTCCGGAATCGATTGTGGTGGATGGCAGTGTCAAGGATAATGTTGCGCGAATGGATGACAGAGAGGGTGGAGGTGTGTGAAGGAAAGTTGACGAGGTCGAGCGCCGACACTAAAGTGGGAAGGAGAGTTGGGCGGGCGACCAAAACCAAGACCAGTCTGGCGGGTTCTGGGTTTAAGGCCAGGGTGTAAGCGGCCTGGGTCCGATGAAACGGGGCGAGTGGTAGGGATTGAAGAGTGAATGAATAAAGACGGTAATCAAACGAGCGACTGTTTTTTTTTCTCCTTCTTTTTCTTCTTCTTTTCGGTTTCCAACCCGAAGATGAGATTTAGACAGGGAGAGATAGGAGGAAGAGAAGAGTAGAGAGAGAGGGTGCAGCAAAAAGGGAGGGAGAGGAGGGAGAGACAGGAACCGTTGAGGATACGCAGATGGTGGGATTGATTTGTGGCTGCTGTGGTTGTTGCGTGAACCAAGGGCGAAGAAAAAAAAAATGAACCAAGAGGTTCAGTAGGTTTTTTTTTTTTCCTTTCCTCCCTTCCCTTCCCTACGGCCCCTCCTGAAGTTTTTAGGCGGCTCCCTACATCTAGTACCCGAAATCTTTACCCTGAGGCCAGGCACGTTTGCACCTGGGGAAACGTAGCCCTGTGCAAATGGTCATGCTGTGAGGCACACAAACTAATAACTGGCTATTGCGGATCCCTGGGCGCCAAAAAAGACATCGGTGGCATTCCTCTGGAAACGGGCCACTCTCCCCGCTAGATTAGAAAAAAAGTGCAGCAAAGTGGTCCAGTCAAACGGCCTAGAGAGTCGCCTACTCATGCACGCACTTTGGACCCGGCAACCGCATGGCAAAGGAGGTGGGCTACTTTGGCTACGTACTATGTGAGAATGTACTCTGGAACCTCAGAATGCAGACAGGGCCACAGTGTCCGAAGAATGTCCACTGCCCCATCTGAAAGTCTCATGGCAGCCCCTCAACCGCGGAAATGGGAGGGAGGGGACAGAAGCAATCCTTTCAACAGTAGCTGTTGGCCTTGTGATGCCCATCCACAGCACTGGCCCTCCATCTCCCTCTCCCAACGCCCGATCAGGGCACATCCTGCTTGCTCATAAAAGCACGGTCAGCGCCGAAATTACCGACCGGCGAGGAAAGAAAAAAGAAAAGAAAAGAAAACAATGACAAGAACGACAATGAACAAAGAAAACCGCTTGGGAAGAATGTTCACTCTAAAAGATTGATTGATAGCCACAACTCCATGCAACCAACACCGCACATATCCTTTTTTGCTCAGGCCCCTAAAGGCGCCTCAATTCAACCACAATTGCGAACAAAGGACGAGAACCGCGGTCCCTGATTCGTTGGCCTGGCGGCCAGCCGAGTCCAGCTCAGCTCTTTGTCGGCTTTCGAACGACTGGTCATTGAATAGACATGACCCCGTTGTCAGATCCAATCGCATTGCTCGAGATCGATCGAGTTGCTCTCCCCTGTCGCTTGTCGCTATCAACCCTTCCCAATCAGGGCAGCTTCAGCTCATCTCGTTGGTGGCTATCCATCGTTCCGTTCCCGCTAACTAATCCGACCGACCATGTGTTGGCACCATACATGACCGAAGGTCAGGGATATCAATCGTTCAGTGAATGACGTTGCTTGGCGGCTTTCGGCTCCCCAAAAATAGCCACTCGTGATAGTTGATCAGTCTATTTTCCTTCCCCTTCCACTTCTTCTCCACATGTTCTTCTTGGAAGCTTCAATTTGCGCCTTTAATTGCCTCCTGTACAGTGCCGATCGACTTCAACTGCACAAGGGCCACCTCTTCATATTCCACTTAGCATTGACTCATCGTCGAGAAGAGTACGAGGCTCAGGCATGTAGCCTTATACACGTTTTCGGCAGGATCAATCTGACAGGCTGCAAATCAACCGGCTTTTACTCTCTATACTATTCACGATATATGGCAAAGCTGAATGATGCTAAGAGGCAGCCATGGTGATCAAGAGCTAGAGTGTCCATAGGTTTCTGCTTTTGTTTCAAGCTTCAGTTGTGACCATTATTTTAGGCAATGGTATGAACTAACGATTGAATTACTTGGTTGGAATGTAACATTCGCGACAAGTGGTGAAGCTCTTCGGACATAACTTATTGGCCCATGCAGCATGTTTTTGGTGGATATGTGCAATGATGTGCAGGTAGGTATGTCATAATAGCAACGGAAGCTATGTTAATTGAATCTTGATACATTCGTAGGTGATCTCCATGTTGATATACACTCACAAGGCTCGACACATACTATACGGAGCACCCCTGTAGAATGCCCAACATTTACCCTACCTCGTACATGTGCCATCATAATCGACGACAAAATTCAGCCTGAACATCAAATTCTCGTTATAGTACATCCAGAGTACTGCAGCAGGCATGTACACTGCAACGGCAAGGGTGCGCGGGAATCGGAACCAAAGACAACATCTCCGTTTGAAACGTGACTGTTAGGATGTCCAAAATCTTAGAACCACAAAGCAGGGAATGGGATGGAGGTGTACACGACAATGAGGGCAGAGATGTAAGGATCAGCCGCCTCGACCAAATATATAGCGTCAGTCCAGGGAGTGAGACCATCAAATTTGTGCTATTCGATCAACAAAAAAGGTTGTGTTGAGCCATCACGGATGATGACCTGGGCTGCATTATTCTCTTTATGTTAATTATAAGCCACTGCATGCCAGGTTAACTGAGGCAATGTCGGTATTCTCAATGAGGGCAAGGCGAAGGATTCCAGCGGCTATGGGGAGACCTGTGCCTCTTGTAGAATTTTGGTTGTTGGTGGATAAGTGAAACAAAGAAATCAGGATGAGACCTGGGAAATTATCCGGTCGGTCAAATATGCGGCTTGTCCTCATGGAACTACCACCTGAAAAAGCCCTTCTACAGCATGGACATGGATGCGGAGTTGGATTGAAATGGTGCGACTGTACATAGTACTCTGTGCTATGAGTGGTACTCCGGACGGAGGGCCATGCTCCGGAGGACTATGTTGGAACTAGGAGAAAACAGAAAAGAGGGAAACAAACAAGCATCTGAACGATGGCATGCGTGTAGTATGTTATCTCATAAGGCCAGGTTAGACCAACACAGTTCAAAAACTATATGAAAGATGATTGATAATGAGACCCTTCAATGCACTCCCTAAATAGTAATTTTAAACCATATGTCGTCTGCGATACTGACACAATTAAGGCTCCTCATGATTAGCTTGCAAAGTCCTTACCGACAAGCCAGAAGGTACATAGCCCATTCTCGGCTGTGCACCAGCCTCCACGTACCTGGTGGATGTTGAGCTGGAAACCTCTTCAAGTCGGCCCCTAAAAGGCAAATATGGCATGTCGATATGTCCCAACTCGTCATTAGCCGGGATGTCTCCTGGCGTACGCAACCCATACCTTGGGACCAACCTGCAGCGGGCATGCTGCTGGGGAACAAAGCAGCCTCTCTTATGGCCATCCCATATTTTTTTTTCTACCGCCGCTCCATACATGCCACTCTCATTCTACAAGAAATCCCACTTACAGGTTTACTGCAAAATGTGCCGTAGCCGGCTGGCTAGCTGACTAGCTTTTTTCTTGTTCACTCGTCGCTTGGTTGCGTCGTTACTGACCGACCTCTTCCGTGGGGAAGCGATGATCTACTTGTCCGCTAACGCAACGCCAGTACGCCACTCCGCTTCTGGACTGCGCCGTCTTCAGATGGGTGAGCGTAGAAATGGTGGTGGCGTGAGACAGGTGATGCCCACTCGGCCCCCAAAGAGAACTGCGTGTCAGAAGTACTGTACTTAATACGGGACACCTTGAAGCTGTGGCTGCAGGATTAGAAGCTATGGACAGAGTATTGGAGAAGCCTGCATTGGGGTCCCCTCCAAACTGTCCGTCGTCCGGATCGTATGTGCCGACCTGGTCGAATTGTCTAAAATTACAAAAAGACCTTCCAGACGTGGCCATTGCCGAGATGAAGTTTTTTTTTTTGCACATTTATTTATTAGAAAATGACGACTGTGAATATCTTGCCCATTGTGTTTGCGTCAACAGCAGATAGGAAAAAGACATGCACTGATGCAAAACGACGGGGGATAACAGAATATGCCTGAAACAAGAAACTGGCGGTTCTTTCCACCAATGCTGATTCTTAGCTATGCGCTGTGTTACCCACAACTGATAGCCAGCGAACTTAGGCAACATGGGTTGTTTCTTTCTTCGTCGTCACAGGCATTGGCGTAAGGCAGGCGGTCAAATAAGCATCATATGTGTTGTCTTGTTGTCTTGTTGTGCCTCCAATCTAATTCGTGGTGGAGACGAGGTCGTCACCACTTTCAATTTAGAAAGGGGAGTCTCCCACCTTCCCGCCAACGGGGCCAACGACTAAAAAAAATATGCCTCCAAATCTCATTGTCTATGAGAATTTATTCATGGTAGCCATTGGGCTATCTTGCAAAACTACCCAGGCAGTCAGTCAGTTGTGTGCCTTCTCTTTCTCTCTCTGCTGCAGTTGATTGTTTATATCTACCTGCAAAGAGCTTAAGTCCATACCGACTGCCTCTGGAGCAGGGCACTGAAGTTTTCTGCGCCAGGGGGACATTGATGGAGATTATAAAAAATAGTATGAGCAAAGCCTAGTGTGCACTGCGGTTCGAATGTGTGGATGCATTGGGGAAGCGTGAGTTACGTACCTACCGGGCCTACCACTCAGTACGTAGTCCCATCAGGATGAGGAAGTTGGTGATTGATGCGACTACACCCTCCCGTCTCAAACATGCCTGGGAGTTAGGTAAGGTAAGTACAGTCAACGGCCACAAGTCTGAGTCCACCTCACAGCGGCTCTATAGAAATACACCAAATTCTTAATTCAATAATAAATTACATTATAATTCACAACATTTATTATACTCTTTTAAAAATAATCTATAATATTATCTAAGATATTTTAAAAGTAGTGGCTTATTTATTTTTTAAATTTATATTTTGCTTAAAGCTTAGGAAACTCTTAAAAAGATAGCATTTTAATCAACCTTTCTTATGGTGGGTTATAGAAGGAAATACAGTCAAAATAGTACTGTTATCTGAGGAGCGTTCAAAATATTTCCAGGAGCTTTAGGGTGGCATACTGTCTGGTGGACCCAGATTTGTGGCCGCTGACTTACGTAGGTAGGTAGTATACTTCGTACGTTTCCAGGGATGCAGCGAGGCTTTCGTACTATTAGCTCAGACGCTTCATACCTGCAGGAATCAGCTGCCGAAAACGCCGAGGTCTGTACATTTTATACGACAAGATGATAGCTGGGCTCAATACTTTCATCCTTCTCTGTTGTAACCTTTGGTGAAAGCAGTTGGCCGGTCGGTCAGCCATAGTATTTATCTGAAAAGATTCGTTTTCATCCTAGTCTCGCCTCTTAGAATCCGCAGATAGATCGACCACCACCGCCGTTTATCAACTAGTCCCGCGTCCGGATCGATCAAGAGTAATGACGCAGTACCTGACCTTGATCCACCTCTCCACCACCTCTCCACCACCCTCCTCCACCTTGTCCTCCACCTCCTCCATACACCCTCAGCCTTTTCGTATCTGTGCTGTGGTGCCCGGCCCAGCAGCGCCATAGCCTGTCGTAGCTGCTTTGAAGTACATTGGATACAGTAGCGCAACCCATAGATTTGTGCTTTTTCCTTTGGGAGTTCCCCACGAGCATGCATCCTGACAGAGCTCCTGATGTACTGTACATTTTCGACATTTTGAACATCCCGTTACAGGGGCAAAATACCACCAGCGCTGTATTGTCTCTTGAGGGCTCGGCAACTTCAGCTCCGTTGGCTCCTTTTACGGTTGTTGTGTTCAGTCTCTCGTGGTACTCTGTGCTCTTGTTCAGCATTTACCGTCCGTCCATCCATCCTGTCATCCTGTCATCCGTCATCCACTTGCTTCTCCCAAGGATCCAGGGGAGAAACCTTCCCGAACTCATCACAAGGGGGGTGTGATTTGGGGTTTTGTCCTTTCCCTTTTTCTTGTCCTCCTCCTCCTCTCTTCCTCACTTGCCCTTTTCTCTCACCTTGCTTTTCTCTCTTTTTCTCTGTTTCCTCGTTTCCTCTCTCTTCCTCTCTCCCATTGCTTTCGCTTCCTTCATGGCCATGAGAGCATCGGATCGGCCCTATTGAGTCGTTTACAACTGCCACTTGGCTTTTTTGTCGCTCGCTTCATCTTCTCGTTTCCTCCTTGGAACATACGTCGTACACCCCCCTAGCACACTCAGCTCCACCCCCCCCCCTCGTTCACAGGGAAGCCGCGACGATTAAAGATTACAATTGCTTCACGAACAACGGACGCATCACCATCTAAACACGACCGCCAAATCCACCGTCGGCCCACACAAAACCTGGCTCTTCTGCATTGATCTCTATCCAGACCTCTCGTTTCTTCTTCCTACACCAACTACGGTGAACTCGCATTAGAGAACTACAACAAAGCTGTACCCTTCTCTCCTCCCCCTCGGGCCCACATCAGCACCGCCCGCACAAGTCGCCTCTCTCTTTCGTTGACGGGGATAACTTCATAGTTGCGGGCGGTCATGGCACCGTCTTTTCTCAAGTTCAAGGACCTGCGTCGCCGGTCCAGGGCCAACTTTCGTACTGAACGCACCACCGATCCTTCTACCGATTCCTCGAGCGATGGCGCTGGCAGCCAAGAAACGACGCCCTCGAGCGGCTCGCTCACGCCGCCGTCGATGCATCATCACTCTGACCCAGCTCTCAACCTACCAGTAAAGGATCCGCTACAACCCCAAAACCAGATTCATCAGCCATCACCGAATAGGCCTGCGAGCCAGAACCTACAAGTCCGACTTCCGTTATCTGCAAGTTCATCCCGAATTAGCGTTTCGGGTATGTCAGGGTTAGGTGCCCCTTCCGTGAACGGACGGCAGAATCTACCAGTCTCGCCCTATGCTCCTAGAATCACAAACATTTCAGAGAATGCATGGGTATGTGATTAAATCCCGGTCTTGACTGCGCAATGTCCAATTGGATTGCAGCCGTTATATCCTATAAATGCAGCTTGCTTTCCTCCCCAGAAACTCCATGTAGTCTGAGATGCTCTAGTTGATGTCTTGGCATCAATCATTTGGCCGCTGCGCTTGACGTGTTGCTCTTTTGCGCTAACTATATGCCAGGTTTACCAAAAGGTTCTCACTGTTCACGGAATGATCGCTGATCCTACTCACCAAGCCCTCGATGGAACTGTAACCGTCTCTAGGCTTGACGACAGTTTCCCTCCGATCAACTGGCCTGTTTGTAGCTCCCACTTCAAGGCTCTTTCATATCTCCAGCCTGGTCCAAATAAGCTTCGCTTTGAGTTCTCCAGCCCTAAGCTTCCCAACAGCGGGAGCTCCAACCCAATACATGTTTCGTATCTCACAGTTCACATGCTTCCTGCCAGCAATGCCCCGCCATTGCAGCTTGCAATTATCATGGGCAAGGATTCTCCCGGTACATTCGACGCAACTCCCGCTCGCGCTGAACGAGAAGGCAATGGACTAGAGATAGCTGTGAGAAAGTTCCGAATGGCTGCTTATTTATGGCAGGCCTTCACAGCAGAGCAAATGTGGCGGCACAAACTTGGACGAAGGTGTTTTCGATTTGAAGAAGAATGGACAACTGGCTCTACTAATTGGCGCGATCTTGAAAACGGTACAATGCGCTCAGAGGCCAGAATTCATGTTATTCGCTGTGAGGAGACGGTCGCCCAGCTTCGAGATCTCAACAAGGCCCAGCAATACGATAATGCAACTGAAAAGGACGCCCTGTTTGGAATTGCCTCAAAGGCTGTTAAGAACTACTTCAACCCTCTACCAGGTCAAAAGCTCTATGTCTCAGCACTTCTTCTCGACGCTCACTGGGACCAAAATGCTCAAACGGTTACAGGCCATGCTGCCCTCGGTGGTGGTGATGACACACTTCAGCTTGCTATTTTTGGTTCGCATTGCCTGCAAAGCTATCCAAGCAGCTTTGAGGAAGTAGTCCCTGCCTTCACTGATTGCACTCCAACAGACACTAAGCATGTAGCAAACGACTGCAACGAAGCTGGAAGTTCATGGGAAGCTGCCAACATTGGCATTGGCGCTCACCTGCATGAGACCGGCCACTTATTCGGCTGTCCCCACCAAGAAAGCGGTATCATGCTACGTGATTATGTAGTTCTCAATCGATCGTTTGTCGCGCGGGAGGCATATTCGACGAGGACAAAATCTAAAGGAGGGCTCGCTATGCAGGGCGATGAGTGTGGCTGGCACCGACTTGACTGCCTACGGTTTCGAGCACACCCAGCCTTTCGGCTCCCAAGTGATCCTCCAGCAAATCCCGATACAAGTGTTCAAGCATTCCCGGTAGAGAATGGTAATGTGCTAGTCATGGCAGCTACGGGCATTTCCTTTGTGGAGATCTTTGCAGAAGGGGATGACGTCTGTCGTTCGTGGATTGAGTATCAACCCGACCAGGGACCGCCGCCACGACAAATCACCCTCAACGAGCATGATTTACGGGCCAGAGTGGCCGAAAACAAGAAAAAGGGCCGCATCACTGTCAACATCAAATCTCACGCTGGTGGTTCCATGACTATTGACGACTTCAAGTCTTTCACCTCAAAAGACTCCTCTGTGAAACTATCAAACGGAAAGCTAGCATTCCGATGCAAAATGCAGGGCAGTTCCAGGATGGACGGCAGCGAGCCCATTGAAACAGTATTTAGCAGCTCTGTGAAGCAGCATCGTGTTCTATCCAAGGTCTTGGCATACCACGGATCTGCAGTAGACGGACTGGAGTTTGTATATGACGATGACTCAACGCAGTTATTTGGCAAGCGCGGCGGAGGCAACAAGGACGGCGACGTTTTTGAATTCGGTGAGTGCTAATCTTGGCAAGTAGAAACATGCGTGCTCATTTCTAACCGGCTATCATCTTAGACATCCGTCGTGGCGAGTACATAAGTGGTTTCTGTGTACGGGCTGGTTTCTGGATTGACGGAATACAAATATTAACTAGCTTGGGCCGCAAATCGCCCATGTTTGGGAATGCACATGGAGGAGAAGCGTAAGTCGTTTCTCTCCTTCGTTTTGAGAAGCCAAGCTTTGCTGACCTGATGAAGACATACATTGATACCCCCACGAGGATATACTATTTGTGGTGTGTCCGGCTCTTGTGGCCCTTGGCTTGACGGGTTCTCGGTTCTTGTTTCGCGATAAACATGGCAAGCTGCTGCTCACGCGTTATTAAAGCACACTGCAACAGGCGATATGATTAAAGAGGAAGAGTGAATAATTATTGGAGCGTCGAGAAGATGGTACGAAACGGTAACCACTGGAGAGGAGGTCCTTCAGTCGGGGGCTCCTGCTGGTGCAGAGCAGCATGGCGTTTGTTTCTTTTCTACCGGCATAATTCATCTGCCATGGTACCGATATGCATCGCATAAAAGCATCTGTTCAATATGGAAGCTTGGTTGGGGAGGTATCGTGCTGAGATCTGCCCGCAGTTTTTGGTTGTTTTGCTCCCCTGGGTTGGTAATACGTCCGTTTGGCTTTTTTTTTTTTCTCTTCTTTTTTTTTCTTATCCAGGGTGGTCCTTTCTGGACATTTGGTCTAGAAACGGAGTTTGGGCAGTCATAATTTTTTTGGGCGGTGTTATTGTGTCTGCTTGGTAATTATAGGCAATAAGAGCCAAGGGATGGGCATCACAATGAGATGGACTTGAAGAAGAGCCTTATAAGTAATTAGATACTCAAGTGGGCGGGGCACATAGTACTATGAGGTCGACGTGTATATACTACAAGCGAGATGTTGAAGACACGAAAATTCGACGCTAGAATAATGCGTTTCTTGTCTTGATAGAGAAGGTGGTCACGCCTCATAGCTAATGATTGAACTAACTTTGAAATGTCCAAAGGAGTAATTACGTAATTACTATTCCGTAGGTCTGGAGGAATACCTACCTTAATCAGGAGGTAGTCTAATTAATTATATATTATTATTATTGTCATACGTAGGGTGCTTTGTTGTTTAAATTGGCTGTCACATGCGATGAATGGTGAGTGAGTAGCGGTATGTTGTTTTTCCACATCCAGAAAAGTGCACATGTGTCATCTCGATTCTCTGAGAGAGGCGCAGCATCAGTATGAGCCAAACGCCTGACACGGACCAGGAACAGGTTTGGTTGAGGCTTCGTGGGCTCAGCCACCCACTCGATGTCCAGTTGAAGGGGGGGGGGAGACAAAAAAAAAGGTGAAGATGAAAAATGGAAGATGAAAGATGGGGAGAAGGGAATACAAAGTACAATGGTTGTGGTAATAATAAAAAGACTCCAAAAGTTACCAAGTCGTGAGTGAGTGGCCTCTCTCTTCACATGCCAAAATAAATACATAAATAAAGAAAATAAAACTAACAATGAAAAGAGAGCGAGAAAAAAAACACCCCGGCGCTAAGTTAACCCCAGCTTGGTGCAGTGTCCAATACTCTGTAATTGCTGGCACGAGATTGAACAAGCACTCTGTCGATGACGGCATCTCCACCAGTCGCACCCTTTCCCCGATTCCGAAACCGTCACCCCCAGATGTCAGGCCCAAGGCCCCAAGGCCACAAGGCCCGAAACCCGTAACATGCACACTAGGGAGGTAATTACCTCGCGCCTGTGCTCTACTAAAAGTACGGTAGTAAGAAGTAGGTAGAAAGTACCCTGCTAGAGTGGTGCTGGTGTTGGTGGTGGGTGGGTGGGTGGTGGCACAAGCACACACACCATGTTGCAGTACCACAGTACCTTCGTGCATATGCCCTTGCCTCTCTCATCGTATCGTAAGGAGCCACCAGATCAAGGGTTGAAACTTGATCATCAGCTTCAGTCATTCTTCATCTCCCGAGCACCAGCTACAGCAACCTTGCACATCATCGTCATTGACCACATCATATTTCCCGGATTTCGGATTTTTTCTTTCTTTCTTTCTCGCCCTCGTGCCCACTTCCCACTTGTTTCCCCTTTGCTAGGGCTTGGTTCCTGGTTATTCTGCTGTTTTATTTATTTTTAGCCCTGTTCCCCCCAGTTTGCTACTGGGATTTCTTTAACCCCCAGCAGGCCAGCCAGCCAGACAGCCAGCCAGTCTGCCGCCAACCGAAAAACAAGCACTTTCTTCTTATTAGGACACAGGCCACCCGCCCACCGACACTCCGAGACCCCAAAAAGACGTCAAACCTCCCCGCTACCCCGAAAAGTGTTGAGCACCTCGCCGATCCACGTCTGCAACAGCCTTCTCCCTCTCTTCTTTCCTCTTTCTCATCCTTTCCCTCCTCCCCCCCTCTCCCCCTATACACCCGGTTTCTTCCTCTCTCTCTCTCTCTCTCTTCTTCTTCTCTCCTCTCCTCTCCCCTCCGCTTCGATCGCATCCCACCCCTTAGCCACAGCATGTCGAGACGCAGCAGTACCATGGCGTCCAGCGGCTCTAACGGAAATCTCCCCAAGGGCGCCTCGTCCTCCAACCAGCCTGGTGAGTCTGACCCGGAATAGCGAATGCATGTCCAAGCTTGATGTGGGGCGGGAGACTGAAGTTGCATGTGAAAAATGATGCTCAAGATAGCTAACATGCCTCGATTTTGTAGCCATTGACAAGCAGAAGACCCTGCTCTCTTCCGAAGTCGGTCACTTTTCCCTCATCCGCGCACTGCATCTTGCCGATTCTATCACCCTCATGAATGGTTCGTATCTTGCCGGCCCCCAGTCCGAAATTAGCCAGATCCAATAGACTGACAATTGTTCCGTCTCGTTATATAGGATGTTGCGGCGTCATGTCCATCTTCACGTCCTTGCGATACTGCCTTGGTGAACCCGACGCGTTCGACAAGGTCTACCTTGCCTTGGCCTTCCTGCCCTTCGGACTTTTCTTCGACTTCCTTGACGGCAAAGTAGCGCGATGGAGGAAGAAGAGTAGCCTCATGGGCCAGGAGCTGGATTCCCTCGCTGATTTGGTACGTTACCCCCCCCCCCCCCCCCTTCGTTTGGCCTGCCATTCCGCTTCATCTCCTTGGGCTTACCAAGTTGAATGTTACTTTTTCTGCCCCATGACCAATGGCTGACGTCCATGAAATGACGTAGATCTCCTTCGGCGTAGCCCCCGCAATGGTTGCCTTCACCATTGGCTTCCGCACCACTATCGACACCTTCGCCCTCACCTTTTTCGTCCTTTGCGGCCTCACCCGTCTCGCTCGCTTCAACGTCACTGTCTCCGTCCTTCCCAAGGATGCATCGGGCAAAAGCAAGTACTTTGAGGGCACGCCCATTCCTACGTCACTCGGCATGGATGCCATCATGGCATACTGGGTTTCCCAGCGCTGGGTCCTTGAAGACTTACCTCTAGGCACATGGCTGCAGGGTACCGATTTCGAGTTCCACCCCATCGTTCTTCTGTTTGTCATTCACGGATGTATGATGACAAGCAAGACAATCCACATTCCCAAGCCTTAAAGCGGCAGCAGTCCATGGAAGCCATTCAACCTGGGGGAAAGGACCAAAAAAAAAAAATTATTCAAGGTTACACAACTTTTGGTATACATTCTATTGATAGAAGGAACGGGCACATTAGAAATGTTATGCTCATGACTAGATCAGCAACGGATACGGATGGGGTTCAATATGATGGAAGGGGAAGGCCAATGGCTCAACAAGCGAGAAGAACACGCTTGAAGGATCCATCGCTCGGCTCGGATATTCTTGGACAGGTAACAATTCACGCAGCTCATCGTAAAAAGTAGTTATGATACCCCATTCACTGATGACTTGTTTTGTTAAAATTCCGCCATGAATGTGACAACGTTCTTAAGATGTCTTTGATCACAAAAGCCTGATTGATTTCGGTCTGAAGTGGTAATGTGCCGGCTTGAAGACCTGCTCCTATTTTTCAGGAGTGAGAAGGGGAAAACGCTTCCTACAATACCTTTAAAGGATATCGTAGAGTGTCCTTCGCATTTAATGGTCAAAGGTAGACTCAATATTCTCAGTAGATGTCGCTATTCTGTACAGTACACACGTTCTCCTCATTCTCTCAACATATATATCAATACATATATAATCTACCTTGCCACCTCGTAAAAAGAGTCTACAAGGGAATATAAAATGCAAAGTAAGGGCTTTTGTAATCAAGCATTAATGATTAATTACGCATTAACGAGTTACTCCTGCGTATCAGTCACCACCTTAGACTCAATCTCGCGCCGCCTTTAACATACACTTAATCTCATATTGGCTTGTAGGCCCAGGGGCTTTTCGATTGCCGTCCTCAATGTTGACGTCTGTTTATCGGAGTGCAAACTTGTGCCTGAACTTGTGTATGAGTGAGCCATTGTGCAGGGATGGACAGACGTTCACGTGATTGGTTGCATGCCTGCATTGGAGCGACAACAAAGAACCAACAACAGAGAGGTTCGACCATAATCTCTCTTACTACACTACTCCCATCGAACAGGCTGCCTCAAGCAAGTACTGTGATTTCCTCTCATCTCACGTCGCAATTCCAGTTCTGGAGTCTTTAAGGATTAGTTTACGATATTGGCCAATATCTATCGAATTACGCAAACGATCTTACATCGAACGCCACTTTCTCTTATTTTCTTTTCTCTAACACCAGATCGCAAGATCAGCTTGCCCGCTGCGCTCCATGGCTTCGAAGAAGTATTCTGTGAAGGGACAGAGAAATCAGCCCTCTTCCAAACCTAGCAAAATGAAGAACAGCGAGGTACCTGTCCAACTTATGAAACTGGGCCGCGCCAGTAAGCCCTATCCTCTCGAGCTTCTCTTCAAATCTCACCGCAGTGGCGAATAGCAGCTCCTACCGATGGTGCTATGAGTGATGACCGGAGGCTAGCATCTACGACCACGAGGCCATCGAAGCGGAAACAATCTCCAGTGGGTGTACACAGCAAGGTGGAACCTGATCAACCATCGCCAAAGAAGGCCAAGACCACCTTGAGACACATCACAAAGGAACACGCCCAAAAATATATCAGTGCTGCGGATTCTTCTACAGCCAGGATTAATCAAGCTCCAACTCAGGTTCTAACTGTCCTTGCTTTTGGGAATGGCGAATCTAGCGAGCTAGGCCTTGGAGTGAACAGGACGGCAGCTTTATCTCCACAGATGAATACCTATCTTGATCCGAATGACCCGTCCAAGTTTCATGTCGTCCAACTTTCTTGCGGCGGCATGCACACTATTGCCCTTACTGCAGATAACAAAATCCTTACCTGGGGTGTGAACGACGAAGGTGCCTTAGGGAGAGATACGAGCTGGGATGGCGGACTCAGAGATGTAGATGCAGACTCCGATGATGAAGACGGAGCTTTAAATCCTCATGAGTGTGTTCCCAGTGAGATCCCTCAAGATTCATTTCCAAGCGGCACCAAGTTTACCCAAGTGGCCGCCGGCGATAGTTGCAGTCTTGCCCTCACTGATACCGGATTTGTGTATGGCTGGGGCACGTTTCGCGTAAGTTCAACAATCCATCCGAGTTGCACCCAATTCCTAGTAGTTTGGTAGGGGCTTACGTATAAGATAGAATCCGGAAAGCGATAAACGCTTTTGGTACGATTCAAGTGGGAATGTTATCGAAAACCAGCGGACACCTATCCTGATTGCAAAGCTTCAAAACATTACTCAAATTGCATGTGGAGCCAACCATGCCCTTGCCTTGGACAAGGCAGGTCGAGTTTGGGGCTGGGGTTCCTATGAGCAGAACCAACTCGGTAGTCGACCGTTTGGGAGATACCAGGAAACTCTGATCCCCCGCGAAGTCCGAATCTGCCCCAGCCCTATCAAATATATCGCCTCAGGCGAGTACCATTCCTTCGCTATCGACCGGAGGGACAATGTCTGGGCGTGGGGTCTAAATAGCTTCGGTGAAGCTGGATATGCAAAGGCTGCTGGCAGTGATGATGTTATTCTACCACACCCAATGAAGATCCCTACTCTCTCCCGTAAGGGTGTAATCGCCCTGGATGGTGGGATGCACCATTCTGCCGCCATCACAAACGATGGTCAATGTCTCATGTGGGGACGTATGGATGGTGGTCAGCTGGGGATCAACTTCATAGCCAAGCAGCTTGAAGATGAAACCATCATCCGTCGGGATGAGTATGGCAAAGCCCGCATCTGCCTCCGTCCCACACTGGTCCCTGGCATCGGCCATGTCGTCAATGTTGCTTGCGGTACAGACCACACCATCTTCATCAATCAAATGGGTCATGGATACTCAACAGGATTTGGAACGGTAGGTCAACTGGGCCTTGGTACTGAAGATGACGAGACAGTTGCGAAATGCCTGCAGGGAAAACAAGTCAAGGGGAAGCGTCTTACCTGGGCTGGTGCTGGCGGGCAGTTCTCCATGGTCGCCTCGTCCAAAAATATCTGATGGAATGTGTTTGGTTACATTTGCATGATTTGATTATATAGACCACGGCACTAAGATAGATGCCATCTCTCTTTATTTTTATTCTTTTGCCACTGCCTTCTAGAGGCTCTTCGATTATTTGAACACTTAGGTGCGGTCTCCCTCAGCTGGATACGACCTAATAGTGACTCTCACGATTTCAGGGAGTACCAACTAACAACTACCTGGCAAAGCATAATTAATGACAATATCACGATGACGATTGAGAACGACGCCGTCCTGGCCAGCTTTCGCTGAATCTTGAAATAAGAATCCGCAGCTTGCGGCACACTGGAACCCAAAAGAAACCACGGCGACTTTCGTCCCTTACAAGGCTACATGCTACTGCCCAAGCCTGGCTGATTTCAATCCCACAGTTTCTACGCTCCTGAGGTTATACTTGGCTCACCCGTGATCTTACAATGGAATAACGAATGTGCCAACTCAAGTGTATAATGCTCCGCAAGGAGACTGTGCGGAAGAGAGAAGCTTGCGGAGTGACATAACTAGCTGGCGATGAGAAAGAAGTATTCCTTGACTTTGGCCTACCTATGACAATGCCTCAGTGGCCGCCTGAAGAGAGAGACGGACCGGTGAGCTATTATTGTAACATCCTCCTTTCGACTCCTTGAACAGAAAACACTCTCAATGGCAAGTAGAAGAAATTAAGATAGATATTGCGTCTTAGCTACGCTTATGCTATGATATTATCGATTGGGATGCTTCAAAAGGTAAATGTGCTTTCCGCCAAGAGCAACTTGGATAGAACACGACTGTTCCCAAACGCTTCTCTCATTCCTGACATTTTATTCCCTCGAAACGCCTAATGATGAATGAGGGCGAGCCAGACAGGTCAACAATGGACCCGTGAGAGCCCCAGACCAAATATCCAACACCGGTACTAAACACATATACTCACGCGCTCACACAACGAAAAAAAAAAAACATTGAGGACGTATGAGATTCCCTTACCATAACCCCTCCGAACTCCTGCTTTGTTTGCCAATCATTTCCAAGAGAAAAAAAAAAGTTCACGCGGCGGCAGAAAGAAGCCAAGGTGCTACCAACAGGAGGAAGGACAAAATTCATGATGGTCAAGTTTCCCTCCACATGGACAACTGGCTTTCGGCATTTTTCGTCTTGAGGTCTTGGGGTCCTAGGGTTATGCACCGTAGCTTCCAGCATCTCTGCATCAGTGCCATGGCCTCTTCTCCACGGCCTAGATCCTTCCAGATGATGGCGAGTGCATACATGGATTGAAGAGACTCTGGATGCCTTTCCCCAAGAACCTCTTGCCGTAGCTCGAATGACTTAATGCTTATCCTTTCAGCCTCGTCACGCTTACCTTGTCTCCAATAGATATTGGCGAGGGCACTCATACTCCGAAGTGTCTGCGGGTGCCTCTCGCCCAGGACTTCTCGGAACAGATCTAATGTCATCCGGGCCGTCTTCTCAGCCTTTTCATATCGACCTTTTTCCCAATAAATCTCTCCCAAGACACTCAAGCTGTAGATTGTGGCCGGATCTTTCGGTCCACAAGTACGTTGCTGCAAGTCCAATACCTGTCTCATTATCCCCAAGGCCTGGTCGGTTTTCTGTTGCATTTGATAGACCTGCGCGAGGTGAGACAGCATGTTGATCTTGTTGGGATGTTCCTCAGGGAGCACCTCTCCTTGGAACTCCAAAGCCTCCACGTACAACTTCTCTGCCTCTTGATATCGACCCTGCTCATGGTAGGCGGTTGCGAGGTAATCTACAGCCGACATCGTCTCTGGATGGCGCCGGCCAAAAATCTCGGTCCTAATTCTCAACATCCTCGTGTCAACTTCCACCGCCTCTCTCCATCGTCCACTATGATTGAGATACCGAGACATCTTATATAGGAGGCCAGACGCCAGGGACTTCTGCCCATTCACCTCAGCCCAGTAACATACGCGCCCAGCCTGGGCTAGATACTTGTCACACCGTTCCAACGTCGCCGGCTCGCTATGTCTGGACATGGGAAAGTGGTGAGAAACAAGGTGTAGCGCGGAACGTGAAAAAAAGGCCTCTGTTTCGTCATCATCAGACAACTCCTTTTGCGCCCAAAAGCCCTTGCGGCCGAATCTCTTCAGCGTCCTCCACAATCCCGACTTGGGTTCTACGGTGGTCTTATTCTTGAGAAGCATCTTCATGTGAAGACGATACCGCAAAGCTTCTTGCACAAGTGTGTGCATCTCAAAGGCTTTCTCCGACGCATTTGTTTCTTCATGAGAGGAAATGAACGAAAACTCCTTCAGACGAACGATGGCTTCAGTCGCTTGCTTTCTGGTCACGGGTGGCCCCTGTTTGTAGTTAGGATCTTCAAAGGCGGCAGCAGACTCCAGTAACTCGATGGGGATTTTCTGGTTGTCAAAATATGCGATAATGTTTAGCATCTTATATGCTCCCGGGGTTTCTCGCCGGATACGGTCGATCGAGATGTTCCATGTCTCCAGCACGCTATTAGATACGCTAGGTCTTCGGTGTCGATCGAACTCGGTCTCCTTCAAGAGGTCCCATCTGTCCCTGCCCTCCAACAGATCAGATAGATAATCCTTGACGGGGGTTGAGGTCCGTCGCATGTACGCCCCAGCTTGTGAGACAGCAAGAGGGAGCCATTGAAGCTCTTGAAGCAATGCTCTCGCATCCTCACGCTCCTGGTCACTGATCTTCCTTCTTGTTGTTGCTTCTAGTAGATTGTGTGCTTCCTCTTCTCGCATTTGGACAACTCTAATACCTCGCTGAGAGCTAACAAGCGTACCAACAATTCGTTCGTCTCGGCTCGTCCATAGGACCGTACCGGAACCGACTTTGGGGATGTATTCGAACAGCCCCATGGACTTGGGACTGTTACGAGCACGTGGAACACCAAAGAGTGATAAATCGTCAGCGTTGTCGAGAATGAAGAGCCACCGGGGCTCATGCTCAATCCGATCGCGTACATTTTGTAACATTTGTTGGTCGTCAACTTCCATCTTCAGTCCAAGCTTTCTTGCAATATTTTTGTAGTCTCGAGCAAACGTTGCTTGGCTATCCGCGTCAACCCAAAATACTGAGCAGGCAGGATCACGAATCCGACGGTAGGCATATTCAAGAGCGATCTGAGTTTTTCTGCGCTTGTTAGATGGAAATACTGGCCATCGTTAGGCTCTGGGATATCACTTACCCTGAGCCACCAAGCCCCCAAAGGGCCACACTATAGTACTCATTCATAGATGGTATAAGCGACTCCAGTTTAGCGAATGTATCACGGGTGACAATATCCTCGTTTCGCGGGAAAGGTATCATACGACAAGGCTGGCGCACAGGCGATCTGGGACCGGAAATATTGGCAGAACTGGATTCGACTTGAGTAGATTGTGTAGACTGAATATTGAATGATGACTGCGGAGAGAGAGGGCCGAAGGGCATCAAGGGTTCGGGTTTACCTGTTCGAGACCACATCCCTAACAATGCTTTCGTGGCAGCGGCCGCAGTTGCAGCAGCAAAGTTCTGCCATGTCTTATTCTTGTGGCTATCTGCGTAGTCACAAATTCCCTTGACTACGATACAGGGCAACACATCCCAGAGACCAGCGCCCTCCATCTCGAATGCAAAGATACCACGGCCCTGGGCAATATTATCGCGATCTTGGCCAGATTTGAGCACTGTATCAGCAGACCCAATGCTTCCGACGAAGATTGACGGGGCCTGTGCAGCCATCAGCCGACCGTTGTACTCGAGACTTCGTTTCTCATCGAGACGGCTCCGTTCTACAATATATCGGTCGTTGCAGCCAACTGTGTCACATGGTTCCAGGCGGGATAAGTCACAGATGGACTCCATGTCACACTCTGCACAACGTGTTTGGTGGTGTTTATGCCGGTAAGTCGCTTGGAACAGTCGATCTTGGTCAGTCCCTGGATACTTATAGGAGGTCCTCCAGCGCTTCTGCAACGCCTTACTCTGAATATACTCGAGAAACTTTGCGGCATCTTGTTCCACTCGTTCTCGGGCACGATTTGTTTCCAATGCCTTTATCATTCTCTGAACATTGGGGGCCGGCCTCGCCTGCTGCTGCTCAAGCGTATCCCTTTCGTGAAAGGAATCGGGATATCGTTTGCCAAAGTCGTATTGAACAATGGTTTTGCTGATGACCACATCACCTAGAACCAATTCGCAGTTTGGTTCGGGGTTTGGCACACCACCGCAGACGCCAACCAGCAGCACAAGGTGAATTGAGGGATAACTTCTCTGAAGATCCTTGCCTGCGGTTGCAGCCTTGACTTTGCCCATGCCCTGCAAAAGGACTAGGACAACATCAAAGGTTCCCATCCGCCCCGTCGTATACAGATTTGTATCTCCAGCAGGCCTTCCATATGGATCGCCATCCTCGTCCCAGAATTTGTCGATTAAAAGTGACACGGCGTCGTACTCTAGAGGCAAGGCACAGATAATGGCAATCTCGAAGCTTTCGCGTGAGGGCGGCGGCAAAGCCATAGCGAAACGACGATGGGCCAGCCCGACCGTAGGTTCCGTTTAGTTAGGCGGTTTTGTTTGACGGGGGTTGAAAGAGACAAGACCTGTCGCCTCTTGGGATTAAGTCTGCCTGTCCCATCAGGTCGGGCTGCAGACTCAGCCGCAGGCTCAGACGCACGCAGGACTCAGCTGCGCAAATCAGCCCCGCGCTCTGCTACCTTTGTTCAGCTCACGTGGGCGAAACCGTGACAGCCCGTGGCCCCCAACCCAAGCGGTCGCGTCGACATTTATTAGGGCCGGGTTTGGAGCTGGGTTCTCAATAAGTTCGTCCTTGGTCAATACAGGTAGACTGGGAAACTTGTCATAAGATGAGTAGCCAAGATATAGGTATAAACAAAGTATAGGAGGTAGAGAGGTAAGTAAGTAGTAATAGAAGCAAGGTCCTGGGTCACACGAGTTCCACGTAGCTGCCTTCCAACTTGCCAACTGTAATTGCCTAGGTAAATCAATAATAAGGTACCTTCCATTATCTTGTAATTGTGTTGTAATTATAGTCTCATTCTCTCAGTGAGAAAGCAAGGCCGTACTGTATCTGCCTATCTGGGCCTCTTGGCGGTATTTCCTCCAAGTCGCGGCGTGGTAAGTTATATCCCGTACTTGATTGATTTTATCAACTGAGCGCCTAATTGTCAGATACCTTTCGTTGAGGCAACTGGCCAGGTTTAGCCAATCACGCAAGGTTGCTCTGTAACAATCAACTTATCTGATGGTCTGATTCTGTTTGCTGCCAAATAACATTAATAACCTTGCAGATCACTCTCTATATGTTAACTTGTCTCTGTAGCTTGTTGGTTGGAACGCTATTTGTGGAAAAAATACCCCTCAACCATGCAACTTCCTTGGTCAAGTGGAGCGACTTGCTTGACAACTTCACAGTAGAGCTAATGCCTGAGGTGCTATAATTAGTGCTATGTACCTTGCTTTCAGGTAGGTTACCTTATTTACCTTGGAACTGCCATCCCAAGTAATCTGTACCTCAGTTATTTAGGTAGTTAGTTATCAGACATTCACTCTACAACTTACAACAACCCTACAACAACCTCAATCAATCAAACAACTCAACCACCATGTCTACATCGTAAGCCCCCTCTCTCCCGATATAGCTAGGGTATAACGGAGCTCTGCCCAGAAGCTACCGAGGCGCAGGGGTTGCCGTATTTAAATAGGCCACCGATTGTGCCGGTACCCGACAATCCCACTCTGTAATTCGCGATATGGAAGCACTAGGATTCATCATCAGTGTTAGGATTTCTCTCTCGCCGTCCTTTTCGCTCATTATACAGATTACGTACATAGTATGAAGACATCAGGCGGTAACCACTCCATAATTTGGTTTTGTGGCAGTGTTTGGTTAGGCATGTGGAGGAAACGGTGAACTACACGCACATACTCACATACGCACACTCTCAGTCGTTCCCAGTCTTCTCTCTCTCTCTCTCTCTCTCTCTCTCTCTCTCTTTCTCTCCCTCCATTATTACAACTTACTCCCTGCTTTGGTCTTTATTTCCCTTCGTTAACTACGAGTTGAAAAAATGTTCAAACCATCGCTTTTACTATCCGCCTTCTCCATGCTGGCTCTGGGCAGGCTCGCCTTGGCTGAAGGCTGTTCCACCCACAGCTTTACCAGTTGCGCTGACGGCATTGTCCACTGGTTCGACCCTGACACCGGCCAAGTATGCGATCCTATTGACTGCGGCGGTGGTCGAGCTCCTCCCAAGACCAACGTCCCAGGTTGCGCTGGCTACACCGGCACCGAAGTTCCCACAACCTCCTATCTCTCGTGCTGGAAGCCCTCCGCTACAAAGGCTCTCAGCTCTGCTGCTGAGTCCACCACGGACATCCAGACAACCAGCGAGAAGTCCACCAAGACGGCTGCTGGAGCCGTGACTAAAACGGAACCCGAGACGACTCAGACGAACGCGGTTCATTCTAGCACTGATGACAAGGAGCACACTTCGGGTTTGCAACAATCCGAAGTCTCAACCACGTCAGCCGCTAAATTGTCGACGGCACAAAATCCAACAACCCACAGCAGCACACCAAGTTCCACCAGCACTCCTAACGCTGGAAATTCCATGTACGGTTCACTAATTTCTGCTTCTCTGCCAGTCGTGGTCGCTGGTGTGTTGATCTTCACTTAACCAACCAACCTACCCGGGAGCTACGATGGGAAACAATGAACCTTGGATGAGATTTTCCACGAGAGAGAGAATGCGTGCTCAAATGGCCAAAGTAATGCTAAATCTTAATCGATCATAATATCATAATCAATTGAATATCATCTCGTATTTGAACAGTAATGTGAACGACATGTACCTACACCGAATCCAAAAGGAGATGACGTTGAGTCGCTGAACTAAACTCGGACAAACCACATCAATTCTTGGCTCTCCTGAGAACCTAGTATGAATACAAACAAAAAGAATGAAAAGGTAAACCATATCCAATAAAGCGTCCAAAGAAACTAGGCACCCTGCAGCGCAACCAAAGCACCGGACAAGACTTAGAAACCAACGCCTCCCCCGTCTCTACAGGGTGTCGTTCCAATCCCCGATTTTTGAACCGTTCCCTCCCCCCGTTCTCCCATACCGCTTGTACCTGAACCGAACAAAATTTAAGGTACACTAAGAGATCGCATCTAGAAAGACAACTAAAACGTCCTGATCCCTCCGTGATAAACTAAACAGGAGCACCATGTGGATACCCACCTGGGATATGCAGATTGGATATGGTCATGACACTCTCTGTTCTCGCATTGTGGGATGTTGGCCGCACAGGGGTATGGTCTTCATCATCGAGATCGTTCGTAAGCGACTCGCCTTCAGGGGCCACCATCGCCATAGACCTAGGAATTCCTGACTTGTTGGCGATATCGCCCAGCTTGGGGAACGCTTCGCCGTCGAGTACTACGCCATTCTCACTCCTGTCCTGTAGAGTACTGTCGGTTCGGTCATCCCCATAGAGTTTCCTGTTCTCAGCAGCAATCGCGTCATCGAATCGGCCTTCATTCTGAGTGTCGGGAGGCGCTTCGCGATTCATTTCATCTCGTCTCTGGTTGTCGTACTGATCTGGGAAGGGTTGTTGATTCGGCGGCTCGGGCAGGACCACAGGCATCATAAAGTAATCCTGGGTTGAAGTTTGCTGCTGCTGCTGAATTGGTTCATTCGTATACGGATTTACGCCGTCATGTTGTGCTTTCTGACTGGCGATGGCGGCATTAGAATGCATCGCATCCATGGGTGTTTGTTCGGTACCGCCGTAGCCCATGTGGTGGGCACCGTATATTGCGCCGCTTACCACGGCCGCTGCCGGCAGAGCTCCCGAGACAGCGGTTATCGCGGGATCCGGTCGCTGGTCCTGGGGGCTGGAGTTTATACTAGAAGGCGAATGAGAGGCCTGTAAGCCACGTTGCGCATTGACTTGGATATCAGATGGGAACCGCCCACCTGCTTGAGATCGACGGGGTGTCGTGTCGTGCGATTTCGATCCCGGATTCGCATATACTTGAGATTCGGCCGCGAAAGGCTCCTCATCGTCCTCGTCGAGCAGTCCGTCACTACTAACCGATCTTCGTGACGAGCGGCTCAGGCTGCGGCCATGGCTTCGCACGAACTGGCTCCGTTCCTCAGCAGTCTTTTCCGTGAGAGCCTTGATATCTTCATACCAGGCCATCATCGTGTCGTGACTCTCAGCGCGGAAAACCCAGCTATGCCCACGATGCATCCCGCCCGTCTGTCGGCCCTTCAGTATGAATTTGTTCGACGACCCTCCCTCGGCTGAATGTGACCCTAACTTTTGTTCTGGAAGATAGAGAGACATGACAGGGGCTTGCGCCTTGTCTGCTGATTTGAACTCGTGAAGATGAGTAGCGGAAAGAACGTACCTTGGCGTGCCATGTTAGTCAAGGAAAAAAAAAAAGCGAGGGCGCGATTGCGATCAATAGAGACTTACCAGCCGGCCGTATAACTCTTGAGATACTTGCTCTTGCGCTCAAGCAGTCCAGCCCGAATCTCTTGTGCAGACTCATGATCCTGGCCGGGATAATGAATCTGATCGGCAGATCGGATGGGGATGTTTGGATCAACGAATTGGCTGTCGTTGGTCACGAAATGAATCCATTCTTGATCCTTGGGCATTGAGATCGGACCCTCGCGAAGTTCTTCGATGACGCCATACGCATTATCGGCCTCACGCTTGAGGATTCCAGCGTAGGCGTTATAGGCCTTTTGAATCTCACCCACCACAATCGATTCTAATTCCCGGCCGGAGTTTTCAAGGTTAAGATATGCCTGTGCCAGGTTAGGGAGAAGCAACTCTCAATAAAGAAGAGGAAGGGGGGGGAAGAGGGGAAAAAGTTAGTTGTGCTGTGTCACGGTAACACATACTTGATGTAAATAGTTCTCCTCATCCACTTGACGCTCCACTTGACGATCGACCGCTAATCGAAGCAGATAGGGATCTTGCTTGCCCGTCGTCAGGGACTCATCCATTTCGTTCTTCCCCAGGACATCGCCGAGATTTCTCACGGCCTTGCGTGTGCCATCCATTTCCTTTGCGACAGTATTTTTGAAGTCACCTGACAGATTCTTGATTTCCTTGATCTTCTGTTGAAGATCACTCCTCAACCCGGTCAGGGCGAGAATGACATCATCCTCAATCTCCTTGGCCTTGTTGGCTTCGATGACAGCGTTTTTGTTGTATGAACGAATAAATTGAAGCGCATCATCAATTCCGGCTGTAGAAAGAAAGCCTGAGGGAGTTGCAATATTGTTCGAGACGTTCGATAGCTTGAGCAGGGTTTTGGATCTATGCTCATATTGTGACTGGATTTCTCGGAAATAGGCGATTAGGTCTTTGAGAATCTTTCTCCAAGCTGCAAGAGTGTGTTAGTACTGATCCACTGACGCTGTTGGAGTTCTACTATTTCATTCTCTCCTTTGCTACTTGGAGGGGGTGGAGACGTACACTGAAATCGGTTTGAGAGTACTTCGGTCGGGTTCCCAGATGTCGGTACCGGACAGTGGAAAGCGCTGTGGGCTTCATCAGGATCTGAAGTCGATTGCAGAGCGAGACTCTTGACGCTGCCCGCTCTCATACTACGTCGGCTGTTGCTACGTTTGAGACTGCCATTGCGCCGCAATGAATTCTTCTTCTTGAGAGTATTGCCACGGCTGGGCAGCTGCTGGTCGTCGCCGGCGTTGAAACTATGAACAGAGGGCGTTCGCTGCATGTTGGTTCCGGGAGCTTGCTGGCCGTCAGCCATCATCAGGGAGCTGCGCTGCGAGGCGTTCCATTCCTCGGTGAAGCGGCCGACTTGATGAGAATTCTGCGGCTGGGGCACGGCGAGACTGAGATGGTAGTTATTGTTGTTTGCGATATCGTCGTCGTAGCGGGATCGATGGCTGCTGTTGGTAGCTGGGTTGGAGTTGATGTCGCGCTGCTGGTGGTCAACAGCGCCTGGTGGGGAGAGGGGCGAAGGAGTCTGATTATAGGAGTAGGAATAGTTGGGGGACTGAGAGAGATGTTGTTGCTGTTGATGTTGCTGCTGCTGGAAATGAGCCGGATGCAGATCCATGGCGGAGGTGGCGCTATATGCCTCCCGCTCGCTGTGTGACAGCCAGCAAGCAAGTATGAGGGTGGTGGCGCGCAGGAGGGAAGGCAGCACGCAGGAGGGAGGAGGAGGAGGAGGAGGAGTAGTAGTAGGAGGGTTGGAAGAGTAACAGGATCTTTAGTACAACTAGGTAGTCAAGGCAGCCAAATCTGAATGGAAGAGGACGAAGAAAGGAGGGGGGGAGGAAAGCGAACAGAAATCGAAAGCCAGCATCACAAAGGAGCGTAAACTTCCAGGTTCGGGCTGATGTTGACGCAATGGGGCGCACAAAGGGAGCTGGTAGCTGCAACTTGGCTTGGCAACCTTTCCGCCGCCCGAAGAGGAGCTGGAGCACTAATTGATTTGGATCCAATCGATTTCGGCGACAGCTCGAGACTCGTGGTCCTGGAGACAATCCACTGTAAACTCCCGCTGTCACTAATAAGTTACAGTTACCTTACCGACCGACCTACGTACCCCCCCCCCCCCCCCCATTGGAACTAAGGACGTACCGTAGCGCAGAGCGGGGCAGCAGGCTATGATCAGTTAGGTAGTTGCCTTAGTTAGTTGCCTCCGAGAGTCGTGATGGGATGGCTGTGCAATTACTACTTGTATGACTACGTGGATGCACTGCATGCATGTTTGCACCGCAGGCTTGGCATGTACAGAGTTGGCGCAGAGAAGGATGGCAACCGAAAAAGAAGAATGTGGAGGAAAAAAAAAGAAAGAAAGAAAAAGAAAAAGCTACCCAAGGTTTTGGGCTGAGGTCGGATGAACAAGCCATCCCGATTCGACGAGGGAGATGTCACTAACAATGGGTTGGAAGACACGAGGAATGTATCTTGCCCTTGTGGCTGTCGCTTCGCTCACCTCACTTCTCGCCTCGGGGTGTTGACCAGGCTCCGCACGAATGGCACAAAGGTCAAAAGGTCAAAAGGGAGCCAGTAATTTAGAGGACTAATATTTCCATACATAAAACGAACTTCTCACTCGGTAGGTAAGTACATAAAAGTAGCTAGCTTTGAATAGAGATGGACTAGCGGGACAGAAAAGAAATAAAGGATAGTTGTGTTATGCGAATGGAGCAGGCAGTCTGTACGAATATTATTATGGATGTACCACGGAATCGAAGCTAAATTGAATGATGAGGAGCGTCTGCTGGGGAATGACGACAACGACATTTCAGTACCAACAACCAGACAAGATGCTAGGTATCGATCAGCTTCAATGTATGATAGCTGGGTTGGCGGCTCCCTTAGGCACTCTATATTGGATCGAAATAATATGAGAGCGGCTTTGGCAGCATTTTGCTTGCCCTCCCCTCAAGAAGATCCAAGCTGCCCACGACCAAGAACCAACCATCAATCAAAACCCTTCATTTTGGACTCTTTAATTACCGGACATTAAGCAAGCAAGCACTTTAAAGGCGGAATATGGGCTCACGTCCTTCTCCCCCCCCTTCCCCTCCCCCGGAACAGCATGGTACCTGCATGTACATGACCTCCCTTTCTTCATCCCCACGTCTTGCTCAGCCTGCGAGCTGATCGCCGCCATGATCATTCACATGTCAACTGCTTCCGGACCCATGACGCCGTGTCGTTCTAACTCCAGGCGCACTCTATTCCTTGAAGTTACCTCTCTGCAGGCCAATCAGATAGAAGCAGCCAAGACAGATCTTCAGCCAGAAAAGCCTCCAGGTTTCCCAAGGTTCCCCCATGTATCCTCTCCCACCTTCCCGGCTACGCCCCACTGATGACGTTGACGGCCGGCCACGCCTGGTCCAGCTCAGTCTTTCCTCTCCATCTCTCGGGGTCTCTCCCTTCCGTTCGCCGTTCTCCAGGCTCTGGCGATACCCTCAAAACTAAAACCCTTACTCCATATATGCCAGATCTCCATAGCAGTCGTCATCTCGCCACATTTCCGGACTCAGCCTCCTCAATTCACTGCAGAAACAGTCCACCTTCTCCCCCCTCCCGTTATTTTCTGTGCTATGCATCCAGAAATGATTCTTTCGGTAACGCCGGTTTGTGTGTGATAGGAAATTCTTGGTACAGGATAGTTCCTCTCCCAAGAGATGGGCCTCTGATTGCCCATCCACCACGTGCCCCTGAAAGCCAATATGAGACTTTGGCGCTTGCTGACCCTTCTCTCCAACAAAATACCTACTACGAACACTGACATGCAGTAATACGTTAGAGTGACACGCACACACACTAAACGTCCACCGTCACCTTTCTATCTACGCCACCAAGACAAGCCGCATTCGGTTGGGCAGCCCTCCGGCTGATCGTCCCATTGATTGGCCCCTCTGCGTTTAGCAGCTAATAGTTGAGTGATGGTGACTCTGACTGGTGATGAGTTACGAAACTTCCAGGCTCTCTTCAATAACGTCAACCACGTCCTCAGGAATGCTAGTCATGTACTTTACATCACTGTTCACGTCCGCAAGAAATCCTACCAGTACGTTTGAGAATGACAAGACACTACATCAAATTAACACCCTAACATCTATTTCCCTTCCTAATCATTTCTCGCTTGCTGTGAATCACTACATATCAGGATATTCTCCGCCGGTTCTTTTCTTTCATGGGATTGACAGGAAAAATTAATTCTACGCCATGCATGGTTATGGATTTGTATATGATTTGGCTGTTCATTTTTGTCTGTCCGTTCATGATGCTTGATAACAGCTATGTGACCTCTCGCTCGCCTGTAATCTTTCAAACGATCCTGGAACGCCATGCTCCATAACTGTGCCCAGCGAAATCTCAACAACGCCTTCATGAAACTGCATATCCTTCGCATTTATCGCAATCGTGCGAACTACTAGACGTAGATCTCGTCATCGGCCGTATCGTTATGGGCCGTATTTTGTTTTCGCTTCGTTGTACTCATTCTGTTAAAAAAAATACTGTAAGTTCATTATCGTTCGACAACCATTGCTAGCTTGCCAGTCGACTTTTCCTGACCCTCACGTCCATGATCAAGTCAATATTGTGGCTCACTTCGCCAGCTCTGTTGTTGTAGGGATATCGCCTGTCTTCATTCGTCCAATCCGCCGTGGGGGTGGCGCTTTGGGAGGAATCTTTTTCGACGCCCCGTGAACGTGCAATTTGGGTAGATGCGCGAAAGGTATTCCATGACGGTGTTTTGGTACCGCAGGTAATGGCTTTTTGGCTTTCACAGCCATCGTCAATCCGTCGTCTGTCGTTCCGGCCTCGCCATCACCGTTGGGAGCATCAACAGCCCGGCTCGGCGTCTGTACTCCAGGTTTCTCCATTACCGCCGCCACATCGCCCACACTGATGCTGCTAGCGCTTGCAGCATGAGAGAGGCTGATTCCTAGGAACTTCCGCGCCACCTCGGCCTCACCCGATCCTTGAGCTGAGTTTTGATCCGCCTCCTCTAGCCACTTGACCTTGGCGACGCGATCAACGAGCCGCAATGTCGTCTCGTCAGCGGGAGCAAAATGGGCATTATGAGAACCCCTCAGGATATTGAGCACCCGAAGAATCTCGTCTTGTTTGTAGTGCGGCGGCTGGCTTAGTTGTGTGTGTGCTAATAATGGATACAGCACTCGTAGGTAGGTGTGTCTGAGGGACGTCTTCTCACTGGGGAGGTCCATCAAATTGCGAATGATGACATCTAAAAGCACCCTCAAATCATTTGTATAGAAGTATTCATATGTTGCTCGGTTCGTGAAGAGGAGATATAACAACTTGAGAATGAGCAATTGGAGAGACGTCTCGGTTTCCCGGTTCAGCAGCAAAATGATGTTCTCTCCAAATGTGCGGAATGATGGCCCGTGAAGACTGAGGCACTTCACAATTCTGTTTGTCAAGGGCGATGTAGGGGATGAAACTCCGGGAACAGAGTCAGTCGACGCAAGCATATATTGCTCATTGAGAACAAGCTGTCCCACTAGTTAATAACAAAGAAACGGCGACTTGTTTGCTGAATACTGAATGCTCACCAAGACTCGAATTGTGGGATAGTGGTATGGATCGTGCACATCGTCGGCAACTTCCTCGACGAGGCTAAATAGATAGTGGACGAATTCGTCATTAACCTGTCCCAAGTCCTCCACACGCAACCGCTCCACACGCGACATCTCATACAAGAGACGTAGAAGATGACGATGTAGCATTGGGTCGAGATGCTGGCGACCGTTGATCAACTCCAGCAACCGGGAAAAGCAAGCCTCGCCGATCATGCGGGGAAACATGGCCTCATCCTGGGAGCCGTCAAGGAGCAGAAAACAGGTAATGGCATGGAGCGGGCCTGTCTCATCCTCCTGGAGCAGGCTGTAGACCAACTGCTTCCGGACATATTCCTTGTTGTTGCGGAAGAGGTCGCTTGTGAGGAGCATGTGGGCGCATGTCGCAATGTCGTCTGGGAATTCGGAGAGGCGCTCGCGGAGTCGGGTGGTCAGTTCGAGCCAGGCTCTGAGGGTATCGTCGATGGCCTCGTGGCTTTCGCAGTGGCTTGAGACACACTGTTCAAGCTCTGTAGTTCAATGTCAGTCTTTCTAGAGATACTGAGTTGCGTGGCAGCGTGAGAGTATCTTACCTAGCCAAAGTTGCTCCTCATCCTCAGGCGTGGAGAGGCCAGTGTCGTCAAAATCCGCCATGGTGTCCGGTAGAGTTGGCAGCACGGCCCCGACAGCATCGAGTCCTCAGAAGTAAGGAAGGAAGGGGAAAAAAAAAGTATGCTGTGTCTAAAGATGGTCAAGGAGATGACGGGCCGGCTGACAATGAGTGGCAGAGGCAGAGGTCATCTCCAAAGGAGAGGGGGAGACCGAGGATTTGACCGGGTGTAGAAGTGCAAGTGCAGATTGCAAGTTGCGAGTTTCCTGGTGGAGCGTGACTCGAGGGTGGCGGGGTCGAGATAGTGCCGCGAGTCGTAACTTCGAGGTCGATGCCAACTCGTTTCTCCTGGGTTCGAGGACGGAAGAACGCATCACGTAAAGGTCGAGAAAAGGTTAGCTAAATCAATTAAAGCCAAAGAGAGGATATTGCATACGATTTTTTTTCTCTATTTATTTAAAAGAAAAATGAAATGGGATGCCGCTTTTCTGCTGCCTGATCCGTGGCGTCGGATCACCTGTTGGCTGACAGATAGAGAGCTGTTAGTATGCAGCAACAGGCAAGTATTATTGTTCCAAGGCTTGGATGGTAGATACATGAGCTATAGTGTTACTTTATCCGCAAAGCAGTCATCGAGAGGAGGATATGATGTATTGGTTTCTTATTTGTGAAAGACATATTCAAACGAACCACACCCGATATCTATCCCGAAACTGTGTACCAGCTTCCTCATCCTAAGAAGCGAGGGTATCAGAACAAAACTACCATGATCCCTACCATGCATTCAATCAGCGCCAGACACCATTGTCCATCCCAAGAGGCCTCTAAATGAAGAAATGGGATGATTTCAAGCATCTGAGATGCACCTGGATAGAAAAACAACCCCAAAAAAAATCCCGACATACCAGTATCGAATACACAAAACAGCCGCCACTATAATATAAAGTTGCCGTCACTCTATGAATCCTTCTCTTATTCGTGAATCTTGACCTTGGCCGCGTATTCTTTGATATTGCTGACCACGTAATCCATGATGGTGTCTCCTTTACCACCTGCGACCCTCAACAAAAGCTCGTTCAGGGTGGCACGCCCCAAGATGTCGACATGATCGGCTGTTCGAGGACCTCCGCGAGGACTAAACCTGTCTGGCTCATGGGGCATCTCGACGACTGTCACCTTTACTCCCGCTGGGTTGTAACGCTTCATGTGCCAGCCATGATTGCACATGTAGCCTGTGCTAATGAGGTTGACAGTACCATCGCCTTCTCCCATAAGGACGCCATGATCCACTTCTCCCTCAGTGTGGGCAGTGTCAATGGTGATGTTGAGGTTCGTCAATGCCGGCTGTTCTGGAGAGCGGTAGTAGTAAGCACGCTCAGTCGGTTTACCAACCCCATAGAAGCAATAGATCTTGAGACTGGGCGCCAGAGGAAGCCGAGTTTCAAGCGGATTAACCCACTTCTTGGGGTCCTTCTCATTTGCTTCGATCTCGGCAACGGTGTGTGCGACACCTCGGGAGTAGCTGCCCTTGAGCATATCCTGGTACCAGGTTTCAGTAGTGTTGAAGAGGTATTCCATAGAGTCGTCAACGGTCAAGTTTCGGTCAGGGACGGTCCAATTCGAGCCGGTTCGAAAATTCAAAAGAGATCCATACGAGAAGTTCTGACCGGGCTTGTCGTCAGGAGCCCAGTTCAAATCTCCCCACACAGCATTGCCTCCAATGGGAAGCATCGACGAAATGCCAGGCATGGCTCGAAATATCTCAGCTCTCTCCTCCTTCCCTAGGAACTTTTCTAGTCCGTAGATTGCAAATGGATTTAGCTGAGCAGTGTCACGCATCTCGCCGGATAGGAGTGCGGTCAGATCCTTGACAGCTCCAAGCATACATCCACTGATATTGATCCAGGAATCGACATGTCGTTCAACCCAGTCGTGGCCGCCACGTCCACCCTGCTCGGATTGAACCCAGTGTAGAAAGTAGTAGAGGACTTGACTGCCCATACTGTGGGAGGCCAAGACTACTTTTCTGCCACCAGAGGAAACACCCACTTCGATGTACGACTTGAGTCGGCTAAAGTATTGATCTCGAACCTCAAGGTTCGCATATGACAAACGCCAGTCGTAAGCGGCCGTGAACGAGTTGGTTGGGTCGTAGCCTATGGAGGCGAGGTTCTCAAAAATCTTGTTCCAAATCCAATAACCCGTAACAAAAAAGTCGGTAGCATCAAAGCCCTGCGCTGCCCTCAGTTTGACGTTGGGGGGATCAAGTCCTGTTCGTTTGTCCAACATGACGTGCTTCTTCCACACCTCTTTATCCATAACCAATGCTCTCATCATGGTCCAGCTACCCCATAACCGTTTTCGGAAGTAGGCTCTTGAGGTGTTCGCAGTTCCCCACGATTCAAGGCCGGTTGAGATCACGCCGGGAATCATGATGACAGGATGATAGGCCTCAAGACCCTCATTTTTTGCCTTTGTGCCAATTGAAAATGATTCGTAGGAGTCGGCAAATTCCTGTTCTCCACGGATCAGATCGCGCATATCCTTGACGAGACCGGCGGGCAAGACTTCGAAGAGGCTCTCGACTGTGAGGTCGGAAAACTCGGGAAATTCGATCAGGTCATTGCTGGAAGCAAAGAAGCCGGCAGCGATTATACCAAAAAGACTGCCGAGAAAAAAAATGAAGGTATTCCGGCGTTTCCGAGTCTTGTGTACATGTTCTACGACATGAACGTGGGTAGCAGGTTGTGAAGTCGGGCTCTCTTCGCGGGAGGAGACCTCGCTCTCGACGACCTTGGTTTCGGGGAGATTGCGACGTCGCAGTGTCGTCGTCATGTTGAAGAAGGAAAGGGGGGCAGGCCTCAACGGGCGCGCCGTAAGCTTCGGGAGGGAACAATGGCAGAGGGATGGGAGCCAAGAACAAGAAAGAGTGGATTGAGAAAGTTGAGGTTGAAGTCGATGGAATCCAAGACAAGGAACAGGTACATTTCAGGCAATAGGTAAGGTAGCTTCGGTTCGAGTAAACTCGGTACATCAATTTTTAGCGTGTGATACTGACGGGTAGCTCCCATGAGACCCACCGATGACGCTGCAGACGCCAAATCTTTACGACGGCGCGCACGACCCTGGAAGCCCTGTAAGCAGGTGACAGAGCCTCCTGGGCATTAGACGGGCCGTTGAAGCATGGTGGAAGACCTTTGGGTCTCAGGTACCTCTGCAAGGTACCCTAGGTCAGGCATAATTAATTACCTTGCGTGAAGTGCGTTTGGCTGATAAGGGAATCGCCGTCAGGTCCTCCATATGTTGATACCTAGCTAGGTATTTATTGCGTGTTTCAAGAGGTATAATAGTTGTGCCTAGGCACTCAGTCAGGTATTCGTAGTTGAATCCATATTGCACCCAGTACCAGAGCCAGAAAACCTAGGGGTGGGTGGCAGTGTTATGCTAGGTTGACCACTTCCCAGGAAACTGGGGTGACTGGAATTCAATGCTATTGTTTATTTGATAATCGGGGGAGATGATAGGCAGAGACCGAAAAGAGGTGGAAGACATGCTGCATGTCCCTCATTGGCAAGCCCCTGGCGGTCCATGCGGCATCTAAGAAACTATCTCATTCCTGATCCCATACCTATGCCAATTCCCACTCTCATTCTCAGTCTCGGTCTCATTTCTATTTTCACCTCAATTTTCCCCCCTCCCATTTGCCCCTCTCCTTCGGCAATGTAACCAACCACCAGAAACTACTAGTGTAAGTACCAAATATGCTCTGATTGTGCTCCGGGCCGCCCTGTGCCCCATCCTGAATTCAGCGTTGTTATCCCAGGGCATGAGACTTTGGGAGATGAACGAATAGGAATTCGAGTCGGTCCGTGTGCGCAATAGAGACCCCCCTGCTCGACCATACATATCTCGTTAACACCCCATTAGGCAGCTAACATCGACGCCGGATTACCTGTACGTGGTGGACGGCAGCCCACTCAGCTTGGTAGAGAGTGAGTCAATCCACGAGGCTCTCCAAGGTACTTTTTTTACCCCTCCATTGGCCTGGGGCTAACAACCTGGAACCCCACCAAGGGCTTAGCTATCATCGCATGGTGCTCACCCCGCCTATCGTTGCTTGAGTTAGGTACCTACCTAGTGTGATCCGGACTCCGGAGTCCATTTCCATGCTCAGATAGCTGATAATACCGACCTACCTACAGCACCTTAGTTGCTTCCACTGCTTGTCACAAGCCCTCATCAACCGGCAACCAGTCCGGATTGTTTGATGCATCATGCAAGCCAACGTCCTGGGGTGTTAGTTCTAATCTATATGTCGCCACCAGTGGAGAAGAGTCACGACCATATAAATTACCCTCCAGCTCCCCCGGATTTCCCCCATTCTCTCTCAATGCCAGCGAATCCTTAGATCAGCTTCTAGCCTTCTTCTCTGCTTCTCTCTCCATCTTTCAAAAGTCTTCCCTTCTCTGTATAGGTGGGCTGGTAGTTCGCTTTTTTTTTCTGTCTGCTCTCTTTGTGCTCCGCAAACGGCACCTGCATCTTGGAGTAGGCATATTTGGCAGCCTCCAGTAGTTACCCAGATCTGACCATTCAAGATCCACTTCGGCCGGGCCCCAACTTCAGAAAGAACTGCAGCCACTACCACTGCAACGACCACGACCCCGACCACGACCACCATCATCGTGATCTCGCAAACTTCCAGCACTTCATCGATTCCCCTCTCACTCTTGGCTCCTCACCAAGCATATAACTATTCCAAGTCAAACATGGACATCGTAAAAGATGATGAACTAGCTGGCGGTCTTCGGTACATTCAATACGAGCACTCCCTCGAAGCCCAGTACCTCCCTGTCATCCGCGCTCTCATCTCAAAAGATCTCAGCGAGCCATACAGCATCTATGTCTATCGCTACTTTCTTTGCCAATGGGCGCATCTCTGCTTCATGGTTGGTCCCCTATTCCACAGCTCCGTTTCGGTCTGTATTGCTTTTCCCATGCCTTTTCCATGCTTACGCGCATCCTCAGGCCCTAAACCCTGCAGACCAGTCTCTCATTGGCGTCATCATCTGCAAGTTGGAGGTCCATCAGTCGCACTCTCATCCTACCCGGAGAGGCTACATTGCAATGCTCGCCGTCGACTCTTCGCATCGTGGCCATGGAATCGCTACTACCCTCGTCCAGAAAGCCATTGATGCCATGACCAAACGAAACGCTGATGAAATTGTCCTCGAAACAGAGGAGACCAACCTTCCTGCCATGCGTCTCTATGAACGGCTTGGTTTCCTTCGTTCAAAGAAACTCCACCGTTACTATTTGAATGGAAACAGCGCCTATCGCTTGGTTTTACCTCTGAAACCTATCGATATCGAGGGCGCTGAGAACGCTTTCGATGGACAGGTGGCCTAGGCGTTTTAGACTGCCTTGAATGACTGTGTGATATCGGGAAGAATGGGCTTCCTCATGGTCTTTTTTTTATTTATTTTATCACGGATTATTTCTTCCTGGGAAGTGTTAAGATTATGGCTTAAACAGCTTTTTGTTTGGTTCGCAAGCGGGAGACATCATGACGGCAGCATAGAGAGCGTTACATTGGACTGGGGCGATATGGATTCTTGCGGTTGGCGTTCTGGAACAGTATTTATAGTTATTACATCTCGAAAACCTGTCGGATTTTGGCAGGATTTGTTTTCTACTTTTTCATGATATTTCTTGTTGTTTGGATCGGTGCTCAACAACCACCAATTTCTGACATCATAGTACAGCACCTTCCATGAGTGACGCCGGCCGCTGAGGCTGACCATGCATATGCAGGATTCATTTCCTCAGATGACTCACTCTTTGCAATCTCACGTGCATCTCTCCGAATTTTGCCCATGTCGTTTCCTTTTTCGCCTGGCTGCCAGGCATTTTTGCTTGGACCTAGCGGAAGATATCCCTGGAACTGTAGATGGAAGATTTGAGCCCCCAAGGGTTTCCAGAACTTATGCCAAGATATGTAAAAACATCTAAGACAGTCAGCACATATTCACTCATCCCCTCCATATAGTTTCTCTTACCTGGTTTGTAATAAATAAAACGCCCCCGGTTTTCGACTAGTTTGAGCTCTCGTAGCCTTTGCAGAACACGCCCGACGTCAGCCTTGTTGGCGAAGTCGCTCGTGTATATACATATCAGACGGTCCCTTCGGAAGTCATCTTCGATGGGCTTTGGTGCAACCTTGGCAGCGATCCCCAGTTCGTTGTTTGCTGTGGCTTTGGCTACACTCTCCCATACATCATTAACCTCATTTGGAGGACAAAAAAGCATCCACTAGCCCCAGTTAGTTGTCAAGCGGGTGTCCTCCATCTAACATGTATTCATACCTTGCCCGCGCGAACTTTGGCTGCATGAGCGAGATTGAGGATGTCCCGAGTGGCCAATTTTCTCTCCTTGCTGATCTCTCGCTCCTGAGCTGATATTGCGGTCTGGAACTTCTTGGTGCCGTCTACAAAAGTGCGAAGAATACCAAGTCGTTCCGTTCCGCCTTCGATAACAAGCGCCGTACGGCTACCTTCTTCTTCGGGTGCTTCGTCCTCATTACCCTTGCTACCCTGACTCTGGCCAAGCGCTTTCTCCACTCGGTATATAAACGGGTTGCAGATGTAAATCCAGGGAATACCGTTGATCTGTTCCGTCGTTTTGGGTGGCAGACGTTGGAGAAAGGCGTCGACAGTTTCAGTGAGTTGCCAAGCATAAGAGACTCCTGCATAAGGGTTATGGAGATGGGATGTGTCAATCAGTGGGTGTTCTTGGGGAAGTGGTCGGCCAGGATTTTCATTATGTTCATGAACCCACTCATCCACGTCAAAGTCGTCTACACGTCGATGGAGGCCGAGAATAGTTTCCTCATCTCCTAGGAACAATTAGCTCTATCCCTCTTCCTGGTCTCTATTCCAAGGCGATACCATAAAATTCGGAGTCGTCTGAGACACTCATAGTCGATAAGGTGTGTGTGGGTAGTTGGATCAAGACCGAGCCTGGTGTAGAAAGCACAGACTCAGCGGACTCCTATGTTGGATGATAATAGGAGACGGACCAGCCGGCTCGGTGTGGGCGCTGTGAGACCAAGAAGGCTGCCGATTTGGCGGTGAAAGAAGTTGTCAGGGGCGAGAGGAGTAATGATAATAATTAAAGGTAGTTATGTCAGGAGCCAGGCTTTGGCAGACGCAGCATCCTGGATTCGCGGCCCCCAAACGCGACGAATGATATGAAAACACCCACTAGACGAAGTTGTAAAAGAAGCAAAGTGATGGGTACGTAGTGCCGGTCACCAAATAACTACCTACCTACCTACCTACCAGCCAGATCCTCACCTTGCGTTTCCTTGCGTTTCCTGGCGTTTCCTGGCGTTTCCTGATACAGGTACCTTGCCAGGGAATAAACCAATAGAGGTGGGTGCCAGGAAGTGAGAATTACTCCACAATATCAAGGAACATCGGAACATGCTCCTCATCCCCTGCAGACATTTTGGTTGCATTATCAAGTGTGATCCCAGGCTCTGGAGGAGTTCGCCGGTACTTCACGCACCTAGCGACTGTAAGCGTGTGTCCTAACATGGAATCCTTGTTAGCCATCCATCGCCGACATAGCTTTGGTACCCTGGGAGGGCCGTGAAGTGGGAGACCCGTTGCCCCGCCGCACCACGTCAAATCCTTACTGTGTATCCAATTACCTGACTAAGGTACCTCTACCTGACTTCATACCTCCATCCGTTTCACTTGACCATCCCAACATTCACATATATCAGACTGCGCATATAATATAAATTGGGATAATGAGCTCGCCTAATACAGTCTCATCCACAGTCTCCCTGACTCTGGATCTTCCTCCAAGCTGCATTCAGTTTTGTCCAGCTCATCCTGACTACTTCGTTGTGGGAACATACAACCTCCAACGAGAGGAGACTGCTACGCAGCTAAATACTGATGAGGAGGGTGAAGAGGATACAAAAACTTCAAAGACACCGCAAAGCCGCAATGGCACTCTATTGGTATTTAAAATTGAAGGGACTGAATTGTAAGTCACCTAGCCATCCCGTCTCCCCCCCCCCCCTGCTACATCCCCTCGATTGGAGCCATTTGCTCATGAAATTTATAGAACTCTGGTTCAAACGGTCTCACAACCGTCAGCTATCTTGGACCTTCGTTTCCACTCTGCCCCAGACAAGCAAGATATTCTTGCTGTGGTATCAAGCACGGGCTCGCTTGCCGTATTCAGGATGGCCCCGAATACACTCCCTTCATCTCCGCTTCAGCACTTAGCGACCAGTAGGTGTGATGATATTGAAGAGGATGTTCTATTTCTCCAATGTAACTGGCACCCGGTGGTGCCTAATGTGATAGGAGTTACAACCTCTACGGGAACGGCAAGGCTGCTTCATCTGGATGATAAATATTGCATCATTGGTCCTTCCGTCGACCTAGCCATTGCCAACTCACTCGAAGCTTGGTGCATCAACTTTTCGCCTGCCTCAGCTCTGACACAAGAGAGTGACCCCCAGGGAACAGTTTATTGTGGTGGTGATGATTCAATGCTTCGATATACATCATGTACTTTGGCTATTTCTAACGAAGACATGTCTTGCGAATCACCCTTCCTCCCTATTACGGTCAGGGGTCAGCACAGCGCTGGCGTCACGGCCATTTTGCCTCTTCCTGTGTTTCTGAAGGGCCGGGGAAGGGTTGTGGTGACGGGAAGCTATGACGACCATTTGCGGGTGTTTCTGATTCATGACCTACACGAAACGTATGGCCAAAAGCGTGTTGAACTGGTTCTTGAGGAGAACTTGGGTGGTGGCGTTTGGCGACTAGATTTGGTCAAAGTCCAAGAGAAGGACAGCAGTCTCAGGATACGGATACTGGCCTCGTGCATGCACGCAGGGGCCCGTTTGGTTGATTTGGAAGTTGAAGGCGAAAATGATTGGGCCTGCAAGATCCTTGCTCAGTTCGAGGAGCATAAGAGTATGAACTACGGGAGTGATTTCGTCCGTGGAGGAGATGGTGATAGCCTGCAATGCGTTTCCACAAGCTTTTACGACAAACTATTGTGTGTTTGGGAGTACAAAGGATCAGAAGGGAAATGAGCAAAACTATTTTTTGTAAAAGTATCTCAGTCACGAATCAGATTTCTGGTCCTCATCTTTGTCTCCCTTTCATTTTTTTTTTTTTTTTTTTGGTTTGATTTGGCTTGGATGAGTTTAATAAAAGGATAGGATTGACGCAACCAGCCGGTGTTTGCGTCTGGTCATACTATTTTGGGGCATCTATTGGCTGTGCTGTGGTGCATGTTGGGACAATAAGATAGAGGATCCTGCAGTTGAAGCCGTGGTTAGTTCCAACCAGGTGTCTGTCTATGTGCAACTAAGTCAGTGGAGGTAATTAATTACCTTATTAGTTGCCTTTAACTGCAGTGAAGAACCTAGAACCTGGAACAAACCAACATCCTATACCAACAAACCACAAAGCACCTGCAGTAATTTGCCAACTAGCAGTCCTCTTTGGTGGTTGACCTATTTCGAATCTGTGTCGACGACCCCGTGAGCGTTGACCAGATATTTGTTGGCCAGTAGATATATGTATCATGCGCATGTCATATTTGTCCCAGCTGAAAGGCCAACAAACAAAGGACTATGGAGCCCGCCTGATAGTCCCTCCATTACCCTCCACTGGCTCTCTTTGGTCTACATGCTCCATACGTACACACAAAGAGGAAGGCGGGCGTGCTGGGGAGGGCTAAGAGTGGCCCATTGGCTATGTCAGCCTTGCATAAAGGCCACCCGCAGCCCCCTTCTCCCCTTATCAACCCACTGAATCAGCCACTAAATTACCCCACTACGACCAGGGCACCTCCAGAAAATCACCTACGTAAAGTGCCTTAGTACTATATTAGGTACCTATCAAGGCCGGGAGTTGATTGACCCCAGTCAAGCGGCTTGTTGGGTCAGGTCAGTCTAAAATAGGTGCACTGCGTTGCATTGACTTGCGGCCTGGTCGTAATTTTTGCCCAGCAGCCAGCGGCTGAGCCCAAAAACACTTTCAACTCTGCATCAACTTCAACACCCTTCCGTGATCGCATCTCGCCCAGCCTCACTCCTCTGCCAATTCTTGCCCTGTTTCTGCTTAGCTTCCTGTCGCAGAATTTAATTACCGTGGTTGCTCAATCAAGTCGCAAAATCACCTCAACGGATTTTTCTCGTTTTACGATTCTCGGCTCTATCTAGTCCCCCCTCCCGCCTTTTCTCCCACTTTAAGGTACGACAGCAAGGTAATTTACCTAGAGTACGAGCTACGAAACGTCGCCGGCCCATAAACCACGTCGCAAGCGCCTTTGTCACCGAGCCGAGCTAGCTCAACAACTTTACCCATTCATGAATCCAGCCGCGCTCACCACCGAATAAAATACAATCTCGAGGGGCCTGCGTGAAACGAGAAGCTTCCTCGCTTCGTGCGTTACTGCTGCCCTTGCTTTCTCCCAATACCCTCTCACAAATCCACAGCCGGCAATCATGGCGGCCAACGGTAGCTCTACCGCAGGAAATGGCGGAGACCCTGATGTCCTCTCCAAGATACACCAAGCTCTCGAAGTTGTTCACAGCCCCTACTCGACCAACGACGCTCGTCGCCAGGCCCAGTCCTTTCTCGAAGAGGTCAAAGATATACCCGAAGCCCCGCTACAAGGCTACAGCCTGGCTTCAGACAAGACACAATCCCCCGTTGTCCGCCACTACGCCCTCTCCCTCCTCGAGCATGCTATTCGATATCGATGGAATTCATACACGCAAGAACAGGCTGACGCTGTACGGATGTGGGTGATCGAGCTCGGTCAGGCCGTATCGAGAGACGACCCCTCGTATCTGAGGAACAAAACTGCCCAGCTGTGGATTGAGGTTGCCAAGCGCAGCTGGTGTGCTGAATGGATGGATATGGACGCCATGTTGTACCAGCTATGGCAGATTCCAGATTCATCTGTCCACAAAGAACTGGTCATGTTTGTGTTGGAGAACCTGTCGGACGAAGTCTTCACTGGCGATGACTCTGTCGTTGCCATGCGCGAAGGCGTTCTTAGCAAGGCTTGCGTTGAGATCTTCACACCAACTCACGTGCTGGTAGAAGCTTTCCCCAACCGACAACCAGGCCCAGATGTTCGTCATGGCCATGAGGGCTGGCTCAGCCGACTATCTGAGTTTCTCGACTACTGTCTCAACCAGGCGCCCAAAGATAATGAGGAAGTCAAATCGTGTACTCTCAAGGGTCTCTCGGTCCTATTGTCTCTTATGCCATGGGCTATTCCAAACTCTGTATCGGCGGCTCGTTGCGTCCCGATTATGTGTGCTGGGTTATCGTCACCACATGTTTCTATTCAGAAGGTGTGTGGCTCCCTCCCTGACTGACGAAACCCAGAGCAAGGCTAATGTGTACTCCTAGGCGTCTCTGGAAGCTCTCCACGCCCTGTACTGCCGAACTAATTTCAATGACACCGAGTTCCAAGACCTGGTTGCGCCAATGTATACCCCCTCTTCCATTGAGCTTTGCAAAGGGCTCCTGTCCTGGTCTGCCGTCGATCCTGAAGACATTGACGAAGACAAATATCAGACCCTGAAGAAGCTCTCGGAGGTAAGAAGCAATAAGCTCTTGAACCCCTTTGTATTCCTAGTGCTTATCGAGAAACAGTTACTCTCTTGTCTTGGTGATTATTTTGACCGCAAATTCCCTAAGCTGCCGGCCGAGGCGGCGAGAGCAGATTTTCTTAACCTCTTAGTTCAAGTCGTGCAACACCAGAGTCTGATGGTTTCGATTCCTATTCTTGTTACTTGGACGAGACTTCTAAGCAACAGAAATATTGGACCGACAGAGCTTGTTTCACCCATGATCGGACCTCTCTTGGAGATTTGCAGTTCACGGCTAGTACGATATGAAAACTTGCCTGAAGACACCCAAGAGCCCACGTTTTTGTATCTTTTGGAAGATACCGACACGATTCCGGAGAGGCATGCATTCCTCGGTAACTATCGACGATACAGCTGCCAGATCATCGAGGCCATTGTGCAATTGAAGCTTGTCGACGCAGTATCACACATTCTCGGTCGGACAGAAGACATCCTCCAGCATTTGTATCACGGGCAGCCGCCACTTGATGGTACGAACCTCATCTAATTGCACCTTGAAAGCATGTGCTAACAGTCCATGTCCAGTGCAAAATTACTCAAAGCACTCAATGCCGGTTCTACGAGTTGACTCTCATTTCACTGTCATTGAGGCCACAGTGAAAGGTTATTCGAAGTGGAAGCGAAGCCATCCTACTGGATTTGTAAGTGCTATTTGTTGTGCTTTCTTCGACCAACACACATCTAATCCGCGATCCGTATTCAGGAGCAGCAAATGGCGCAGTTGGAATCAAACTTGGAATCTTGGTGTAACAAGCTCTTGGAGATGAACTTTGAGGTTAGCAAAGACCCTGCCATGACAATGAAGAAATTACTCACTTTATATCCACCCAGGACCCCATGATCAGGAAGCGTACTCTTCAACTCCTGGTTTATTTTTCGACTACGGCGCTCAACAAGAACGCGCCTTTCATGTTGAAAGTATTGGAGCATATCTTGATGACATGGCCAGCCCTGCAGCCAGATCACCGCGCATACAACGATGCTATCAAGGATTTGCAGGGCGAGAGTATGGTTGAGCTCCAAAGACTTGCATCAGAGATGCCAGATCACCTTTTGGTAAGAGCATCTTTCCAAAGTCCTTCCCACATCCGCTAACAAAAGAACTTCATTTCAGGGTGTATATGATCAGATCGAAAACAGAGTAAACGAGATGATGTCCTCGGGAACATTGGACGAGAAAAGATCCATCGCGTACAAAAGCTTTCTATTCATCATCATGTAAGAATTATACAGCTCTTAAGCAAGACCATTGGACTAACACATTTTGCGCCACAGTCATCGAGCAAATAGTGTCGATGCCCAGGCGAAAATCCAGAAACTCCGTGAGTTCATTGACCCTGTCAAGGCCCAGTGGCAAACAGACAATGTGCGTTCCGCTCTCAAGTCATATTCGAGTTTCTGTGAATTCCTGGGTCTGGATAAGGCGCAAAAGTACCTGGCCAGCCGACAGGCACATAAGATTGAGGACTGGGGCTCGTGCGAGCTTGATGCTGAAGGCCTCGCACTTCAGGCTGAGCTTGAAGAACGATTGAAGGTGAGAATCGAGATGAGAACTAACGCCGTGAGAAGCCGCTGACACTTGTTTTAGCTTCTTCCTCTCCGCTCTACCAAGTCCTTCCTCGCTTTCTCTGTGGAAAGACTGGAAAAGTCATCGCCAGCATTCAAGGCTTCGTACGCCCTATGGCAAGATGGGTTCGAGAGCATTCTTGCCGATCTTCTCGAATTTTTGAGGTATGTTCCCATTATATCACCGTCCCGATATTACACATTCTAATCCTCCTGGACCAGTTTTGCCCATGCATCCCATAACCCAGACAACTGGGCGGATCTTCCACCCGACATGCGTTCTATGGTCAGCCGGGTCCTGAGTGACCGCTTCTGGCAGGCTGGAATCTCAGAGGGGAGCAAGGACGACTTCTATGCACGTGTTATGGATAAGAAGAACACCATCGAAGGCCTTGCCTCCTCCATTCGTGGGTCTATCAGATTTGTTAGGGAGACTTGTTATGCAGTGATATACTGTATGAGCCGGCTAGAGATGCAGTTCTACGGATTCCAGGGGCTCTCAGCTCCCCTATCCAAGGCGCTGTTTGCCGATTCAATCTGGCTTTCGACACACCAGCAGAGCAATCTCCTTAATCTGGTTAGATATCTCGTCGATGATTGCCCTGTCGATTATCGGGAGCACTTCCTCCCTCAGATTCTGTCGTCGTGCTTCCAGCAGATGGACGCCAAGGTGAATGGAGAGTGGGCGAAATTGGAGCAGCAGCAAACAGTTGCAGCAGAAGGCGAAGCCGGTCTCAAAGAGGAAATGAAGGCCGAGAGTATCCTGCGTCAAGTAACATATACGGCAGTGTTGATGGTGGTAGATTTCCTGGACCCAACCAAACCAAGTGAGTTTTGGAACGTGATCAAATGGAGTAATCAACCTAACTAAGAGACAGATCCAACAACACTCAAAGCCCGAGCGCTCCAGAGCGCTGCCCCTGATGCCGTCGATTCAGCGTACCCTACTCTACGACGCTTCTGCCTGCTTCGTCAAGAAGTGGTGGAGCCCTTACTAGTCTTCTGCGCCCATGGCATCCGCATGCGAGATACACGATGCTGTAGCATGATTCTACGGCTGTTTATTTCGCTCATACCCGAATTTCACCTCACGGAGGCTCAACTACAGAAACTGAACCGAGGAGGAAATCCCGTGGATCCTTTCACGGTGCCTGCCGCAATTTCTTCTGCCATTAGAGAGTTCATTTCGATGGATGTGCTCAAAGCCTGTATCACTTCCTTCCACGAGCCCTACTTTGTTGAGCTCCAGAAGGAGCTTGCGACTTTAATCGCCAGCATCATTGTTTACTACAGCCCGATGACTTCGACGCCACGAGATGTTTTGCTTTCCTTGCCAAACATCAACCCCGCGGACTTGGACCGGCTCACAAGCTACATGAGCAAGCCCGGAGCACACACCCGTCAACAGCGTGCACTCGTCCTAGATCTGCTCAAGGATCTGAAGGGTGTCAGTGTGTCGGAGATGGGCAAGCTTCCCGAGAGCAGCGGGTTTGGACCTCGGGGAAAGAGGAGTGCTCGAAGCAAGATGGCTCAGGCGTTCATGAGTGAGCCGGCGACGACCGAGACTACTAGATCTGGTGGCATGGCTGGTGTCAGCAGAGCTACTCCAGATGCTCTGGAGGGGGTGTCTAATCTATTCGAAGGATAGAGGACATGTGTGTAGGACAATTTTCATCACGTTGACGATGGATAGATGGCAAGCCCATGGCTATCATCTGCAAGTTGCGGTCTACAGGAAGCGAGCTGGCCATCCAGGGCATGTTGGTAGACCGAGAGACTTAGAAAGAGGGATAATGCGAGTCTTCGAGATGGAGAGCAGTCGTGGAGCCCGTAGTGTTGATGACTGGGGACAATCTTGGCTTGCCTGCTTGGCGAGATCGAACGGGAGTAATTTTTGGGGAGCAAGAGGCGCTGAGAAGGAAAGGTACCAAAGGAATCGGATGGATATTTTTTTCTCCTGGGACGACTAGAGCGAGCATGGGTCTGTCTTTGTTTTCTTCTTGATAGACACACGCTGCTTGCATTTGGCTATAGAGGAAACGATACTGAAGCCTCTTATAAGACTCTTGAGAGGACGTTTGTATATTGTCGTCGTCGTCGTTCTATTGTTCAGTGCTCCGTGGCTTGCTGAACCTGTTATGTTCATGTCTTAAAAGCGATAGTGATGAAATGTCTGAATATACTTGTTCTCAAACATTTACTCTTTCTTGGTGTATTGGTACAGAATGGGCGTTTCCATGCTCGCAATTCTGCAACAAGAATTTTTGCAACAAGACAAAGCAGAAGGCAAGGCGGAAGAGAAGCAACTCCTCATCCCCTTCTAAGGGGAAAAATGAGGCCTCCCCGCGTGTTACAGGAGGAATGGATAGATGGATAGATGGGCCGGAGCATATCGGACCTGGACATGCACATCTTGGTCCGGCAAGCTGAGATTAGCTAGGTCCCTGTCTTGCAGGGTAGTCAGTTTCTTTCTGTGCGAAGCTGCTAATGATGACTTCATCAACCTTCCTACTTGGCATTATCAGTATTTGGACGTCGTCGCATATAGTACTATTCAAGTGGTTGACATGTCTCCCTCTCACTGCTTGTGAGGATAGATGAGGGCGCGCAGAAAGCAGGTAGCCCACCTTCAGGGTACCTAATTTACGAGGTACGACATGGTGCGTCGGGAATATGCCTGAAGTGCCTCTCCTGTCCGTCCCGTCCCCTGCGTATAAATGAAGTATCGATTGGTGGATGTGAAACCTTTTCAACGGGTAGGAGTGTCAGATTACCGAGACATGGCTGCGGACCATCTCTTCTCTTGAGGGCTAGCGTTTCCATCTCAGGTCGCATATTATCGATGCAAATGTAGGATGGGTCCCGCGTGAAGTGTTACTTGAAATAGGCACAAAGCCCGTTACTACCCCTTCATAAGAGTAGGGGGGGGGGGCAGTACTGTGTTGGACTCTGTCACTATGTGAAAAAGGTGAATATCTCCTTTCACCTCTCTTTTTTCTCTCTCGTTCCTAGGAAAAAGAAAAGAAGAAAAGGAGAACAAAGAGAAAGGAAACACCAAAAGAAAAAAAAAGGAAAGGCGAAAGAAGAAACGAACTAAATGTTTATATAAGCGGCCGAGACAAGGATTACCTGGTATAATGGATTACCAGAAATCGTGCATCATTATACGGCCCTTACACGTATATATATATATAAATATATCGTCCGTAAAGCTTACGGACAATACCAACAAGAAACGTATCCCCATCTCCCGTCAGCGTGCACAGAATGGAGACTGATTAAAACCCCCAGTAGCATCCGTAACCCAAATTTGTCTACTATGGTTATTACCTACCAGTCGCTGTCAGTTCCGACTCTTGCCTAGTAACAGAAATCAGCCTGGCTAAGAGAGTCTGGTCACTGCTCTTGTTCTCACCTCTCATCCACTCTCTATGTTCTCACTACTTTCTCTATTTGGGCTGCCTATAAGTCCTGTCTTTCACTCTGGCAGCATAACCTCGTACCACATAAAAAAATAAAAATAAAAATAAAAACTCTCATAATTATGGAGTAGTATATAATTTATAAATGTTATGGCCCTCTAATTATGAAGACAGATAAGAATTAATACTCTTTGCCCTGTCGGCTGACTATATATGTTCCTATGTTTCAGTTTGATTTTCGCTTTCCAGCGGTAATGTATTGTTGCTTGCTTAGCTCTGCTAACTGATATGGCTTTTGGTGAAGTGAGCCCCATTTGATGGTCCTCATTGACTCAATGAAGAGCCGATTGAAGGATTTTGGATGGCTATAGTCAATAGAATAATTCTATAGGGGGCGGTGCTTTGATAGTAGTGCCCTAATAGGTCAATCTGTAGACGGCTGTTGTTTAGCATTGTGCGGCGATCATGGCCGTGCAAGTGCTTCTTAATTCAAGCGACCCATGTTATGGGCTAACTTCGAAATACAGCTATCCGCCAGAAGCGGGCAATAACTTAGGTAGTATACTATGCCGTTCCTATCTTCGTTTTCGAAGGGATTCTACCACCGGGCTCCCGGATCCTCTCCCCCACACTGGTTAGGGTTTTCTTAGGCGGTATTGAGTTGATGGATATGGTCGGCTAGCTTGGTAACTGCACTGCCACTTTTGGTGTTTGAAATTGCGGTTGAGCTGTCTCGATTCCAGCTTGATTGGCTACCTAAGAGACAGTTGCACAGCGAAACCCCTACCTATAGCTGGTGATATAATAGTAGGGCACCCAAAAGCAAGAATAATACCACAGTAATCTGTAATGTGCAATCTGTAACCTGTCAAATGGTGGCGTATGCAGCAAATAACGTTACGGGTCACGGCCAACCCCGCAGCCCAACCCCCCTGTATATCGCTGAAGAAGATGCCTTCCCCTCTCCAGTCAACGATCAGCCCCTCATGCTTGGCTTTTCAGGAACGCAGTGGTTGGATTTTGTTTTTAGCCTACATGACGGCTCCGGTGGTTTGCCTACCCTCGTGTCTCATCCAGGAGAGTGAGTGTTTGAAGTTGACCTCCAACTGCGGAGTCAATCACTGTGGCCTTGGTGGTGTTCAAGAAATTTAGGTTGAAGAAACCCGACATCTCGAGCAACGCATAGATAGAGTCAAGGCGCTCTAGAGTGACAAAAAAGTAGCCTCCTCATCACGAGTTGTCATGGTTTTCCAAGCAATCTGCACAGATTACCGGGGGTTGAAAAATGAAGAGTCGAGATTTACGGCAAGGACCGAAATATAGAAACAGGCACAGGGTTGGCCTGCACTCCCCCCCTCCCGCGGGTACTGTGATTGCAGTAAGCTACGTTGGCTACTTATCTCCCTTACACAGTAGTTTTCATAACACTACTTCACAGATCTGCACGCATGATTACATAGGTATTGGGCACCAAATGAGCGTGTGAAGATCCATCCAAAAGCACGATTCAATCGGAAATGTTCCATGTCAAAATGGAACCTAGCTGCCCCAGCCAAGGTTTGTAATCCCTGCGACCTGTAAATCGAGTTTCACTCCTAGTGCTGACACATAGCTGCCGCACTACGACACAGTTAGGTACCTACAGTACCTACCCTACCCTACTTGAACAGATTAGTGGCTTTCGCGTCCAAGTGGTGTGGAAGTTGGTGGAGGTGCCTTAGTAGGGACGGGAGCACGCCTACTGTACCTACTAGGAGGGCACTGGCAGGCAGCGTTCAGGTGGCGCCCCCCTCCCCTTCAGAGTGCTCTGTGCTATACTTGCCTGTGCAAACATCCTGTCCTTATTCGGTGCTGCACGGTCACACCCACACATACACGCTGCCACTTCTGCAAGCAGGTACCCTAATTAGGTGCCTTAACCTCCCCGTCTCCAAGCATTAATTGCCCTGCATGAATTACTGAGTCGAGTTGGGAAGGAAGGTGAGATTGAACTACCTCTTCAGTCTGTAGTCTACCTGGGTACCTACTCTACATCTGTATGTTCCCTCGCGCTTCTAAACCAAAGACTCGTTCTTCCAACTTCAAAACATTGAATTGAATGGAGCCTTCTCTTTTCCCTTCATCCCCTCCCATCTGTCAAGACTGCCAAATTGATAAACTAGTCGACGACAAGGCTGCAGAGCACTGGCGTCGTTAGTAGCTGTGGCTTGCCCTTTTGCATACTCACCCTTTCAGCTCCTCGGCCGCTACCAGCTTCGTATTTCCTTGTTTCTAGCCCCCTACTTAGTGCCTGCATCTGTGGCGTCTCCAGTTCCTTCAAGATTCATCTCCGTCTCCAAATGCTGTTGACGGTCAACAACCGCAACTCAATATTGACCGCTTTTTTCTTCTTTCAGAGCCAAGAAGGATATTAAAAAACAAAAACAAAAAAAAGACGAAAGAAGCAAAAAGAAAGAAAAGGATAAAAAAGCAACTTCTCTAACAATCCAGCCCACAACGGAGTTCCTTACGAATGAAATCCCGCCACTTTCCGTTGCCTCTTCTGTCCCCCTTGTCTCCTTGTCCTCCCCCATTCTGGGTTCCACCACCATCCGTCGTCGTCGCCTGTTTGGGCCTGTCCGTGTAAGGCAAAGCGAAGCAAACAATCGATTCCCTTCTTGCAACTCTACGCCACTCTTTCTTTTCTTGCAATTCCTGCATCTCTCATCCCTCATCTTTCTCGCCTGCATTCTTTTTTTCTCTCCTCCATTCTACCAAACGCCACTCGTTACTGATTGCGCCCAGCTCCTCTCATATCAAGCTTTCGCCGCGGACTTCCTACACCTACGCATAGTCTGTCAAGCTTTCATCACACGCCGGCCACTCATCTTGACTGGATGTTTGCTCATATTCTAGCAGCAACAGCATGTGCGGTAACTGGTAACTGGATTCTTGAACTTATCGCTTCGTCCGTACCCACGCATTCTCTCCCTCAATCTCGCTCATCGGGCCATTGTCGATCGATAAGTACTTAATCTTGCACGGGTGTTGACCTTCCTTCCGTGGGAGCTCTTTTGATCTTCCTAACCCACCATATGCAACCTCGCATTGTTGTACGCCCGTTGATTCGGTCTACTGTCCACTTCATCGCCGTTTGACACGTAGTCTTTCATCAGTCTCTCAATCACCCCATCAATTTCGTCTCTGAAACGCAGGTTTCTACTCTTGGCACGTTACTGCTTCAACGTTTTCGAATTCGTTCGCCATGGTTTACTGTGGTAAGCCTTCACGGGGCTGCCAGATGTGCAGAGCCCGACGGATCAAGGTATGTAAACCATAGGCAGGTAACCCCTCGCCAGTTTTCTCCTGTCCTTCTCCCTCTGTCTCTCTCTCTACAATGTCTACCTAGATAAATTGCCCTAACCTCGCCGCTCGCTGCTCGTAGTGTGACGAGACGAAGCCTACATGCAATCAATGCGCCAAATCTCGAAGACAGTGTCCTGGTTACAAGGACGAGTTTGACTTGGTTTTCCGAAACGAGACTCAAGCTACTGAGCGACGAGCTCAGAAAGCTAACAGGAAGGCCCTTGCCCAAAAGCAAGGGAAGAGTGCGAGTGACCGAGAAGGCACCAAAGCCTCCGCTACGAGCAAGAGAAGTCAGGATCAATCTCCCCTAGCGACGCTTAATCTTCCATTTGAGCAACAAGCAACCTGCCACTTCATCTCCAACTTCGTCTTGCTTCCTCGCTATGACAGCACCCGTGGCTATTTGGAATTTGTTCTTCCCTTACTCAAGGGCGAAGATACCGCTCCTCATTTCAAGGCTGCGTTTGATGCTTGCGCTGTTGCTTCGCTTGGAAATCGTGTTGGTCCCGGAAACAATTTGGACAGCCAAGCACTGGGGCATTATACTAAGGCGCTCGCCGCCACCTTTGCCGCTCTGAAAGACCCTAACCATGCCACATCAGATTCTACTTTGGCCGCTATTCTTCTGTTAGGACTGTTCGAAAATATCTCTGCGAAGCAGTTGGGTATGCTAGCCTGGGGCTCTCATATCGAAGGCGCAATACAGCTAGTCAAGGCCAGAGGCAAATCTCAGATAGAATCTAAGGTTGGTCTGGCTTTGTTCGTGGCTGTTCGAACACAGATGGTAAGCTATTCGACCTCCCGTTCTACTCTAAGGAAAAGAGAGACAAGGATCTAAATTTGAGAAACAGATTATTCATACCTTGACCTCTGGAAAGGCTCCAATTATGGGTGTAGAATGGTGGTTTGGTAACGCCGTCAAGAATCACTATGGTGCCGAGTGCCAGAGACTCAATGTACGCACGGCGGAGCTAAGAGCGGAAGTAAATCGTCTCATGGCAACCCTGGCTCGAAGCCCCGAAAATATCGAGCTACTCCTCGACATGATCCGGCGCTGTCAGACAGTTGACCAACAACATGTTAACTGGGTAAGAGGGCTCCCTGAATACTTTCGCTATAAGTCTGTTGCCTGGGAAGACAATGTTCCCAATGGAAACTATGCCTTGGCTGAAGTGTTCCCTGGCCGCGTCGATGCGTACCAGGACTTGTGGGTTGTTAGCGTCTGGAACTTGATGCGCTGCTCTCGCATCATCCTGGCCTCATTGATTGTACGCTGTGCAGCCTGGGTTTGTTCTCCCGTCGATTATCGAACGACACCTGAATATGCGACGGCAGCGCGGACTTGTGTTGAGCTGATCACTGACATTATTGCATCGGTTCCGTTCCAACTCGGTTGGTTTTCTCAACGGAGGGATTTACTCGAACGTGAACACCTTTCGACCTTTGGATGTGGCGAAGAAGATGCTCTCAAGGGCTTGCCAGGGTATTTCCTCACCTGGCCGCTTACATGCATTCAAGGCCAGGACTACACAACAGACGCTCAAAGGGCCTGGACTAAGGGTCGACTCCAGTTTATTGGCAATCAGTTAGGGATTCGATATGCCAATCTGTTGAACCAGGTAAGAGTTAGAGTTAAATGCCTGCTTTCTCTTCCCCCTTCGCTATCCCTTTTTTCTTCATTTCTCCTGTGTTCCAAATTCAGGACTGACAGAACGATAGCTCAACCTTCGAGTTCCCTCGATGCTAATCCGCCGTGATGGTCTGATGGCCAATCCTTATCCGATGGCCCATAATTTCGAGAAACTCCTGTCAGCGAGATCCGCACCACCGTCTGAGGGATATTCAATGAATCCCATCCAACAAAGAGAGGCTATGCAAAAAGCACAGAGAGACCGGGAAAAGACCGAGTTGCTCATCAAGGCTATGGGCACTTCTGGGCAATTGGATAAAGGTTCCGTGGCAAGATGGCTACAGGTGCGCAGTGCAACCATGGAACCCAGCAATACTGCGTAGCTTTTGTGTCCTCTAAATCACCGATCCTTCGCTGCTTGATATATGAGTGTGTGATAGGAGTGCGGGTGTGGACTATAGGCTTCTTCGCCTGGTGGACCGAACAGCAAGGTCTACGCATATTGATTCCCTCCCCGTTCCTTTCGGAAGACGGCAGGTTGTCAAATTCGATGGTCAGGAGGCACTTGATATGATACCACTGCGGCGACGGAGTTTATGGGAGGGTTTTTTTATTCTTTGGGATTCTCGCATGTATAGCTCACTCTTGTGATCAGATAACGGCGAGTCAAGGTTACGGGCAGTACCAGTATCACGACATATTTCTTCTGGCTAGTATGGCCCCAGGTTTCGAACATGATCATGATGTTCCAATATAAATATTATACGAATGTAAACATGACTGCGAAAATAACTTCTTATGAAAGATGAGTGAGCACTGGCAGAAGGGAGCTTGCGAAACACGATGCCACAGCCAAAATTGTTACGGGACTTGTGTCTCACGCCAGATGCATTGAAGCGCTTTTCACTTGCACATTCAGCTGCACCCTTATTATTGAATGAAGGTAGCCAGCCATGTGATTTACAATTCATGGATCTCATAACCAAGTCATGAAGATTGTATGAATGGCGCAGAGGGCTCACATGCAAATAATAATCAAGTATGTGTGGTACATGAAAAAAAAAAAAAGGAAAAGGTATCAATATCCGTGTGCTGGAAACCCAAGATTTCAGCCCAAAATGCGCCGTGATTCAGCAGTCTCATAACTGCAGTTGTTGTTCAAGCCTACCCTACCAGCCTAAAAGCCCAGGATTTGTTATTTGACATGATGTCCCTCCTTTCACTTTCAGTTTTCGCTCCCAATGTCGATTAAACCGGGAAATATTCGTCATGAGGAGCGGCGTGGGTAGAGAGGAGGGGTAGTATGTTGTATCGAGAGACGTTTCTCGAGTAGCCTACTAGCCATATTTTGTGTTTTGTTTTTCTGTGGCGCTGGATCGAACCTACCTATTGCGGTCTGATAGGGGGAGACTGAGAGTGAGCCAAGGTGAGGCGTCGCTTACTTGCGCTTCTTTCTGTAAAGCCGTTAGCATCCTGTAGCCGGAGACAAGAATACCACTGATCATGGAGCGACTCGATGAGGGCGTGAGATTTAATCGCGAACCTGGACTTTTCTTGTTCCTCGTTACTTGCAGTACCGAGGTTCCATGCTTTCACAACCCAACTTTGTGTCGAATCGATATAGTTTTCGGTGTTGCGATGCTTGACGCCGACGCGCATGCCATCCTTGGTGAAAACGACATTCTTCTTGCCCATGCGCTCCGAAGCTGTCTGTTGGATCTTGGTGACGCTGAGATAGATATGATAGCCGACCCAGGCGAAGACGCCCAGAATGGCGAAAACGATGATGAGGGGCAGGACCTGGCTATAGATAGGTGTAAGTACTTTATTTATTTATTTTTTGCTTTTTTCGTTGCTTGCAGAGAGACATGCGGGGGGAGCGCGTCTCGAGGAACTGGATGCGCACCTGATAGTCGACGGTTGTTGTCTGGCCATGTTTGCGAATGAGAGAGGTGAGGGAGGGAGAGAGGGACCGCGGTTACGTGCGACGATGATCTGGGATGGGCCTGGTGTCGATCGCACTGGTGGAGAAGTTGAAAGAAACGTTACGGGTTGTTGCTGAAAGGAAATGATTTGCGAAGTAATGGAGCCGAATAAAAAAAAAGATTGTAAGATATAACAGGGTTCAAGGAGCGGTAGGAAGGATAAGGAAGAAGATAATGATGTTTATTTGGTAGTGAGAGGAGGAAGATCAAGAAGGGGATGGAGGAGAAGAAGAACTAAACAAGAAGAAGAAGAAGAAGAAGAAGCAAACCTGCAGGATCAAGGATGTATGTATGCATGTATGTATTACTGTACGGAGAAGAGATGCAAGGGAAAAAGGGGCCTGCCTGTCATGCATCCACACCCTTTAAACATCCATGATCCAACCCATCTCGACTGGATGTTTGCGCATGCGACTTTTTTTTAATGGAGGGTCTGTTAGACTAAAGTGCTGTGCTCGCGGCAACATAATTACGTACCTCACCTACAGTAAGGCACCTAGTACGCATGTAGTACAGCAATTCGGCGCAGTCATGCAGCCCCGTTCCACGACGTGCATGTACCGTCTTACTCGTGTGTCCGTCCAATCTCATAACAGATACTACCTTAGCCTCGTCTGTTCTCTGCATATTCACGGGAAGAAAAAAAAAAAAAAAAAGAGTCAGAGAGAGGGAACCTTGGTTTCTGTTTGCGTTGCCACACCCCCACCCCCCATAACCTCACCTCAGCTCCATAATAGGTTGCAGCACGGGCTTGTCAAGTCTCCTCCCCCCCTCTCGTCTCTCCCTCTCTCTCGTGCAGTGGTTCAGCTGGAGACTCCTTTAATACCGGTAATGCAGACTCGTTTTTGGGCTGATACCCACCTGTAACTTAGCGGGCGGAGGTCCTGTGAATGGTGCAATGGGGTCATTAGACACAGCCCCTGGTCGAAACAATGTTCTCCAGTCTCCGAGCTTATGAACTCCGTCAATGGTGCGGCCGCCTCTTTTTTTTTTCTCCTTCCGCGGGGACTTAGGTTGGGAATACGAGTAGAGCATACTTACATAGTATGGATATGGATGGATCGATGGATCAAGGATTGATGGATCAAGGATTTACGGATACATGGATGCATGGACGATCAATAAACTTAGCCAGCTCCGGCCCGCGATGGTACGGGTGCAGAGACGTGCTTGGCGAGATCATCTTCGTGCTATTGATTGAATGCGTGGCAGCCCATACTTTCAATACTGGTCGGACGAAAGTAACCAAACGTCGTTTTATCAACGTCAAAGCGTGTCCTGAAAGATCGCTATTGTCGAAATGAGGCTTACAGAACTGCAGCCCGTACTACCCCAGGCTAATAAACAGGGAAGCCTGTGGCGCATCGTTTCATCTCCTGTCATCCCCATACTTGTCAGCTAATTACCTTGAGGGTCGATGGTTGAATACGAAGTAACTTACAGATGATCTCCAAATGTACCTTGCCCTCAAATAGTGTTCTATAAGTTGATTACTACCTCTATTAATGACTGTACTCAAGGTATGCAGGCTTCGCAAGAGGAAATCAGGGCAAAGGTAAATAAATTCCTTTATTCAACTCTGTGCGAGACCAAAATGAACTGTCGAACTATGTAATACAGCTTATTCCCACAGCACCACACAGTATGCTTACATTCCATTCCTCTCCCCTTTCCTTATGTGAGCCCTAGCATCCCGGGTTGCCTCCATTGAGGGAACGCTCGCGCAACTTCTAGCCCCCCTATATGCCCTCATAAGGTCTTGCGTTTGGCCACACCACCAGAAACTCGGGAACTCATTGGCTTCTGTCAGTTTAGGTTTTGCGGGGTGGCCGCAGTCAGGTACAACGCCAATAGTTCATCTCTTTGAGAAGAGGAGAGACCAAAAAAAATAAAATTGACAAGGAACCGGGCCTTTTAACTCGGTGTTGGGCTTGCGACTAAGTGCCGCGACTCAGCCTTGCGACAGGTGGTGGCTTGACTTTGAACAAGCCATCCCGCCCTCTACATGCCGGATTCAGCTGGTGCTGACTAACCTACATCCTTCGGGTACCTAGGCACTTGCTCAAGCAGGTACGTAAAGATCTCTGTAGTTTGACTTGAGCTTTTGGCGCTCATTGACACGTGCAGATTCAAACGTCGTCCAAACTAAGCAATTGAATTGGACGATTCTTGACGAAAGACACAAATTTCTTCCCAAACCATGATTAGTATACATTCAAAGGAATGAAGTTACGACGAAGATGTAGTCATGTTTAGTTCAAGCTCCAGCTCAAGTGGTAAAATGAAAAACCAGCAAAAAGTCCACAAGTTTACAACAACCTCCCACTCTCCCCAAGCGTACAGATAACATGATGTTACGTGGTTCATCAGCCACAGATACGTAGTTCTGCAGGCTCCAGAAGGTAGGTACCTACCCCGCCACTCTGGCCACAACAAGCTCCAACGTCAGTGTTAAGAGAGGTATCTCAGCTTCCATCCCACTCTTGGGCGTCAAGAAAGAAAAAAAAATTGCATGTACATACACTCTCGCTTCACGACCTACCTTGTCATCTAGAACACATTATGGACTACTAATAATATTCTACTTTCCAATTATGGATTTTTTTTTCAAGCCTGTTCAGTTGGCTCCCCAGGTCCTTTGTAACTTAACAGGAAGCAAGAAGCAATTATCAGCCCCGCCTTCGATGGCCGTGGCAAGGACACATGTGGCGGTGCTAATCTGGGAAAAGGCCAGACTGCAACCCGCCCACCAGCATCGAGTTCCAGCCTCTAAGCTCGACGTCGACCGCCCAGCACTTTTCAACCTTCTCAGTCAGGTCCAACTTCCACGAGGTCTTGACCTGGGACTCGGACACGGTGTCAACCATTTCCCTCTCACCCATCGGTCCCTAACCTATATATTGTATAAGGCTCTGTTTCGCCGCAGACCCCCTCTCTTTCACATCTCCGACCAACCTAACGTCCATCCCGTCCCTCATCTCCATCCCTTGGGTGCGCCGAAGCTCCCAGACCTTTTCCATCATGGCGTCTCCTCAACCGCCGGGCGATAACTATGGCGCCTTCCCCGGTCAGAACTTTGAGCAACCTCAGCAACAGTATGATGACCAGGCTGCTGCCCAGCCCCAGGCCGCCGCGCATAAGAAGAAGAAGAGAGGATATGCTGCCCAGGCTTTCGAGGTCGGTAGCGGCGCCAATGCCACCGTGGGCGGCCAACCCATCTCTCAAGCTTATGGCACTCCTGCTGCCCAGACCACTCCTGGATATGGAGGTTATCCCGCGCCCGAACCCCAACAACCTGCCACCCAAGGCTTCCAGCAGCAATACCCCCAAGGATACGGCGCACAGCAACCGGCAATGCCCCAGGCGCCCGCATATGGCGGTTACCAAGCTCCTGATCAGGGATATCCTGCTCCTGGAGTAGGTCAACCTGGACCTGGCGCTCCCAATGTGGGCGGCATCACGCAGGGAATGGGTACCATGAACTTGGGTGGTCAGGCTCAGCAACCTCAGGCCGCTCAGCCAGCTCGTCCTACTCTTCTGAACCAGCTCCATCCCGTCGATATGTTGGGCCAGGGCTTCAACCCTGCCGAGCTAGAGCTTCCTCCTCCTCCCGTTATTCTTCCCCCAAACGTAAGCTACTTATAAGTCTGAGACATTCATGGCCAGCTCAACATTTTTTAACATGTTTTCTATAGACAAGTGTAACCCCCTCTCCTCACGCCAACGCCCCCCCACGATACTTCCGATCCACAATCAACGCGGTGCCAACGACCAATTCCCTCCTGAAAAAGTCCAAGTTGCCGCTTGCACTCGTCATTCAGCCATATGGCTCGCTCCATGATGATGAGGATCCCGTGCCAGTTGTTCAGGACCAGGTCATCTCTCGCTGCCGAAGATGTAGGACCTACATCAACCCTTACGTCACCTTTTTGGATCAGGGCCACCGCTGGAGATGTAACATGTGCAACCTCACCAACGATGTTCCCCAGGCCTTCGATTGGGATGCTGCTGCCCAGCAAAGTGTCGACAGGTGGCAGCGACCCGAACTCAACCACTCCATCGTCGAGTTCGTTGCTCCCCAGGAATACATGGTCCGACCCCCTCAACCTTTGATCTACCTTTTCTGCTTTGACGTGAGCTATGCGGCTGTCTCGACTGGCCTCCTCGCAACTACTGCCCGGACTATTCTGGATAGCCTTAACAGGATACCGAATGCCGATCGCCGTACCCGCCTGGGTTTCCTGGCTGTCGATTCCAGCCTCCACTACTTCTCTATTCCCAAGGATGCCGACGAGAATGGTGAGACCAATATGCTAGTCGTCAGCGATCTCGATGAGCCCTTCCTCCCGATCCCCGCCGATCTCCTGGTCCCCCTATCCGAAAGTCGCCAGAGCGTCGAGAAGTTCCTCCAGAAGCTCCCTGATATGTTTCAGAACAACCAGAGCAACGGCTCTTGCATGGGGTCCGCTCTTCGTGCCGCTCACAAGCTCATCTCATCGCTTGGTGGCAAGATTGTGGTCCTCACTGCGTCATTGCCTAACATGGGAGTCGGAAAATTGGAGATGCGAGAGGACAAGAAGCTTCTAGGAACCTCCAAGGAAGGTGGCCTTCTGCAGACTGCTAACAGTTTCTACAAGAGCTTTGCTGTAGAGTGCTCGAAGAGCCAGGTCTCGGTTGACATGTTCCTGTTCTCGTCGCAATATCAGGACGTCGCCTCTCTGAGCAACCTTCCACGGTACACTGGTGGTCAAACCTGGTTCTATCCTGGCTGGCACGCTTCGCGACCTGAGGACGCTCTCAAGTTTGCCTCCGAGTTCAGCGACTACCTATCCTCAGAGATTGGTCTGGAAGCTGTCCTTCGAGTCCGTGCCACAAGTGGTCTGCGCATGAACACCTTTTACGGAAACTTCTTCAACCGAAGCTCTGATCTATGTGCCTTCCCGGCTTTCCCTCGCGACCAGTGCTATGTGGTGGAGGTGGCTATCGATGAGAACATCAATAAGAATGTCGTCTGCCTCCAAGCGGCCGTTCTACACACAACCTGCAATGGAGAACGTCGTATCCGTGTCATGACATTGGCTCTCCCTACGACCACGAACCTGGCTGACATGTATGCTTCCGCCGATCAGGCAGCTATCACTACCTACTTCAGCCACAAAGCCGTCGAGCGCGCCTTGTCTAGTGGACTGGACGCCGCACGAGACGCACTGCAAAGCAAGATTACTGAGCTCCTCGTGACCTTCAAGAAGGAGTTGGCTGGAGGCACCATGGGTGGAAGTCTGCAATTCCCTGCCAATCTCCGTGGCCTCCCTGCTCTTTTCCTTGGCTTGATGAAGAATGTCGGTCTTCGCAAGTCGGCTCAGATTCCTTCAGACATTCGATCTGCGGCTCTGTGCCTTCTGTCGACCCTACCTGTGCCGCTCCTCATGCGTTACATTTACCCTCGGCTGTACTCACTTCATGACATGCCTGACAATGCTGGAACTCCTGATGCAGAAACTGGCCAGATTATCCTGCCACCTACCTTGAACCTTGTGTCTCAGAGCCTTGTGCCATACGGTCTTTACCTCATCGACGACGGACAGACCCAGTTCCTGTGGGTTGGGCGAGATGCCGTACCACAACTTATCCAGGATGTATTTGGAGTGGAGGATCGAACTCAGGTGGCTGTGGGCAAGGGACGAGTACCTGAGCTGGAGAGCGACTTCAACGAGAGGGTTCGAGCCGTTGTCCAGAAGAGCCGGGATCACAAATCGCTGGGTGTTGGCAGCATCACTGTACCTCATCTGTACATCGTGCGGGAAGATGGCGAGCCCAGTCTGAAGCTGTGGGCGCAGACGCTCCTTGTCGAGGACCGCGCAGACCAAAGCATGAGCTTCGCTCAGTGGTTGGGTGCCATTCGGGAAAAGGTTAGTTAATTACCTAGTCTGAGAAACACACAATTATCGGCGACACCAAAGCTAACCACGGATGGGCGCGTAGGTTGTTCAGTAGAGTGGTATGTCTTCGTGAGAGACGTAAAAGCATGGGCCAAGAGGTATCTGTAATATGGCGATGACGTTCCTATTTACGGAGCGGGAGTCGGGGGGGGTTTGGGGGGAAGGGATGGGGCCGAGTGCCCTACGAAGCAACAGTCGAATGATATCTACTAGAGATGATGGCAATGGCATTTCAAGTCCGTGTATGGATTAGCCAGCGTTGGTGAGATATTACGTCTTCCGTGTTGGAAATCCCAGACGTTGATACTTTTGGTTTGTGTGTGACAACAACCGTGATAGCATGAAGTAGATGCATGCATACATGCATGTATGCAATGTAGGTAGGCAGGCAGTCAGGTGCTGGCACATAATTACTTGTTTATGTTGGACGAATGAAATTCCTACTTTTTTACTTGGGTTGCATAGTCAGTACCTTGTCACTGACGAGCGTGAATTGAAACAAAGGCACGACATCGTGTCAGGGCCGTGACTCCTGATCCCTTGGGTGGGGTGCTGTGATATATCTGATACAGGCACCAGGCCAACCAGCTGGATGAGACGAGCCCAGCCCATCCAGATTCCCCCAGGTCAAGGAATCTTTTTGCTTCCCTCTCTCTCTCTCTCTCTCTCTCTTTTTTTTTTTCTTCTTTTCTTTTTTGGGAGGGTCCTCTCAGGGTTCAAGGGGCTGTCAACGATCCAATCCCAAGTGTGAAACGAGGCTGTAATGTCGAGTGGAGAGTGAAACACACGCGTTCGGGTTCGGGACGGGCCAATAAGACGGGGCATTAGGCGCCGGGGCGTATTTTAGATGAGGGGAGCATCTATTTTTGGGAGTTTTCTTGGTCACGGAATTCAAATTCAAAATATGATTGATGCTTGAGAATGTGTCAGTCGATGAGAAGAGTTTTTTTTTTATAAAAAAAAAATATGCTTCGTGCCAAATGTTATGCAGGTAGGTACTTTTGGATGTTTTATGAATGAAGTGCATGAGGCGTAGGAACTTGCACGAAATGAGGCCGCTTATTGTTGCGGGCTGTCTGATGGTGCAAACGACTAGATGACTGACTCGAGAAGCGATGTTTCCTCAACGGACGAATGCCTTCATCTACGTTCCTGGTTACAGGAGCATGGTGAAACCCGGGAGGGTTCGACAATGCCCGGGAGTGAAGTGGCACAGGGTGGTATCAGTTCTCTCCCCGTTTGCCAAACTACGGTAAACTACTGCCACTTAGGTGCCTATCCTCCGCAGCAGGGGGTATCCACGCAGTCCATGGAGTCGCTTCGGTACCTACAGTAGAGTCTCCACCGATAGGTATAGGTAGGATATATAGGTAAGATAGGTAGTTTGCAGGTATTACTGGACCCGAAGTTGACAAGCAAAGCGAACTGTATGTATGTACATGAGGCTAAAAGAGGGAAATAGGTGACAAATACTGGAGTGCAGTGAAACACACTGGAGTTCCCTAGGTACCTCCAGGGCATGCTGAAGTACAGGTCCCAGCAATGATAGAGAGAGACGCGCTGGTAAGAATTCGGTAAAGGTCGTAATTATGGTTAGAGTTAGTCTCAAGTCAAGGATTTATATGGAGATGTCATGGCTGAATGTTACAGGTCCCGGAGTCACGAGGCACTTTATATACCTAGGTGAGGTGGTAGTCTATGGGGATGATTAGTCTTTCTGTAGCCTGAATTGTTGAAACGAATCTAGGAGAGGCGTTAGCTTCTACTTTCTAGACAGGTTAACCTAAAAAAAAATAAAAGCTTGGATGGAAACGCCAAAAAGTTGCGATTCAAAGAGAACCCCTTTCAGCCTGCTGGGGCTGGCTGTATAGGCGAGCAGCTACAACCTAGTCGATTAACCCATGAATTTTTATTGACTGGACTGTCTTGGGTACTTCACATGCAAGAACCTCGGCGCCGCTGGTTTGTCCGAAGACTCCTGAGCTGGGATAATTGATTGCCTTATTGAGTTACTTGTCAACTTGGCTACTCTCATCAGACCGATCAACCCCGATCATTGGAGAGGCGCTTGAACCTGCAAACTCTTCTAGTGTATCTAGGTAGCTAATAATGACTCGCTGGAACTAGGCGGACAAACAAGCAAACATTTCTATCCCCGAACAGCTGCTGCTGTTGCATCCCTCCGGCTTGGTTCGTCTTTCATGGTTCGAGGTCATGGAAAGCATCGAACTGCTCGCCTGCGGCAAAGTCAGGATGGATGCCTTCCAGGTCCCCTATCTTACGTGAGGTATGTGCCTTGATTCGCTTTGAATACTGCACTTTGTAGGTAAGGGAGGTAGAGTTACGCAAACACTTGATCTGTACTTCCAAGGATCACTTCATCGCTTGACCTGCCTGCATCCGCAACTGTACCTGTACCTGTACCTGAGCGCCTCCACCTGGAGACTTGTGCGTCTCGTCCGTTTCCCTTTCTTTCTTTCGAGACGTTCCGGCCGAGCCATTGATGTTTTCATTCCTCGCCTCATCTAACCTCATCTCACTTCATTTCATTCATTCATCCATCCATCCATCCTCACCTTTGAAGCTCTGGATTCCTTCGGTAGTTCTCACTCTCACCCCACCATTTGCCACTCCAGATTCATTCCCACCTACTTACTTGCCTGACATTCGTCTTCCTTATCAGCCTTTTTTCCTTCCCATCCCCTCTCTTCTCTTCTCTCCAGGTAAGCAGGCTGGTACGAAGCAATTGGTCAGCTAGGCACTCAGTGGTAAGTTATGTGATAAATGACATTTTCTCCCTCACTTTAATCCCTCCTTGGCAGTGTGATGGTTGTTCATCCACCCCACGAACCCCGCGGTGGCATCTTCTTTCGTCCGGATAACACATGGTGTAATATAACCACACCAACAATTCACCATTCCCCCAAATCGCACCAGACATTTGCGTACTCGCATTCCTCGTGGCGATACCTTAGCCTTATTTCTTTTCCTCTCTTCCTCTCTTTCTCTCTGCCATACTTTAGGCATATGGAGCGGCCCGCGCTGTCCGTCTCCAGCTCCCCCCCCATCCGTCCCTGTTGGAAGCTCTGTCTCTCACATTCATATCCCTGCTCACATCACACATCCCATCCACATCTTCACAAACCCACCCAAATCCCACCACCACCAAAACTCCCCCTGTCCAATCTAGTGAGCTTTTAGCTCCGTCAAGTCGCACCCACCCCGCTGCCTTGCTCATCAGCGACAAGTCGTCGCAGCCCTCTAGCCGCCCACCCGTATCTTCATCACACTTTTGGCAGTCATCAGGCCAACGACGCCAACAACAGCCAAAGAGTGGCCGGATCATATGAGGGTAAATTACACGCAAGACTCCAGCTGTCACTCTGTGCCTAATATATCTTATTCCCTTTTCCCCGTCTCGTCATAATTGCATCTCCCTTTCGAGACAGTTTTTTTTTCCTCCTTCTACTTCTTCCTCCTCCCTCCTTCTCACACAGCTTGTTTCGCTTCCCATGTCCATGCTCCTAATAATTACGACTTTGGCTTTTTATTCAGACTGACTCCCCGCTCTTCCGTCATAAACTACAGACCAACTGCCTCCCTATCAGCTATACATTAACACCTCTTCCCCTGCCAGCCTCGTTCGGCTCTTGGTCTTCTAGTCAGGATACGGGACCATTTACCAACCACCCCTGTGTTGCGAACCCCTACCGACCGTCCACTGTTCGCCACGCCGACGACTGAAACCTGGGCCATTCAGACGACGCTAAGCAAAGCTACCACCACCCAGTCGCATGGTAGCTTAGCTCTCCAACTCCCATCCACCACTCAACCGCCCCCCCTTTGTGCCCCGCGCGCCGTCCATCTATTTCAAGCACACCCGCCCAACTGGGCCCGAGCAAAGCTACAAAGTCTCACTACTCAGCTCTCCCCCTCGCCTGCCAGCGGCCTCCATCACCACCACTTCTCAACATCCATCGATCATTCTCTCCCATCACCATTCCACGGGGGCTGTCAAATAACTCTTTTCCGATTTCACGGATTCCCTGTGTCGGTCTCTGTCTCTGCCTCTTAATTATTTTCTCCTTTTCGACGAGAATCCGCTGGGTGGACTTCCCGTTCTAATCAAGCAGCTCGTTGCGTCCTTAGTTGGCCCAAGCCAAACAAAGCACCTCAGGGACGTATTTCCCCTCACTTCTTGCTTTGTCGACCAACATCCCTCGATACCCGCGACTTTTATCCGCTCGACAAATTCACCTTTCCAAGCGCCTTGCCATCTCACAAGTCCTATACGACTTTCTTGGACTCTCTGCAACATATTCGCATTTTCTTAGCATTTCCCCGCAATCATGTCTCGAGCGAACGCTCCTAACCCCTCGGGGTCCCGAAAGATCTCTTTCAATGTCAGCGAGCAGTATGATATTCAGGACGTTGTCGGTGAGGGAGCGTACGGTGTTGTGTGGTAAGTAGATTGTAGACCCAGCTCCAGGAAATCTCGTAGACGACAATACTTACCATCTTATAGCTCTGCCATTCACATGCCCTCCAGCCAGAAGGTCGCCATCAAGAAGATCACCCCCTTTGATCACTCCATGTTCTGCCTAAGAACTCTTCGAGAGATGAAGCTTTTGCGCTACTTCAACCACGAGAACATCATTTCTATTCTCGATATCCAGAAGCCTCGAAGCTATGAGTCCTTCAATGAGGTCTACCTTATCCAGGTACGAGCTCTTGATTCCCATGCCATTGACCATTTCGACATTGGAAGCTCGTTGCTAACGAATTGGTTTGTTGTAGGAGCTGATGGAGACGGATATGCATCGTGTTATCCGCACTCAAGATCTTTCCGACGACCATTGCCAATATTTCATTTACCAGACTTTGCGAGCCCTCAAGGCCATGCATTCTGCCAATGTTCTGCACCGAGACCTTAAGCCCTCCAATCTCCTCCTCAACGCCAACTGCGATCTCAAAGTCTGCGACTTTGGTCTGGCTCGATCTGCGGCTTCTCAGGAGGACAACTCTGGTTTCATGACTGAATACGTCGCTACGCGATGGTACCGTGCCCCTGAAATCATGTTGACTTTTAAGGAGTACACTAAGGCTATTGATGTGTGGTCTGTGGGCTGCATTCTCGCCGAGATGCTGAGTGGAAAGCCCCTATTCCCTGGCAAGGACTGTAAGTGTCTTGGTATCGATTTCTCTCTGATGATAGGCCTGTTTTGCTGATTTTGTGCGCTTTGTCCAGACCACCACCAACTGACGCTCATCCTCGACGTTCTGGGTACACCCACCATGGAGGATTACTACGGAATCAAGTCTCGCCGAGCTCGAGAGTATATCCGGTCGCTACCTTTCAAGAAGAAGGTGCCCTTCCGCACCCTGTTCCCCAAGACTTCGGATCTGGCTTTGGACTTGCTGGAGAAGCTCCTGGCCTTCAACCCTCTTAAGCGCATTACTGTGGAGGAAGCGCTCAAGCACCCATACCTGGAACCGTACCATGACCCTGAGGATGAGCCCACGGCGCCCCCGATTCCCGAGGAGTTCTTTGACTTCGATAAGCATAAGGACACCTTGAGCAAGGAGCAGCTCAAGCAGCTCATCTACCAGGAGATTATGAGGTAGATTTCTTCCCCATGTTGATCATCCCTGACAAGGGGCGACTTTCCCCCCAAGGATAGAACAGGCAAGCATGAGAGGAGAGTCAGCCTCAGGGGTGGTTGGGGCTGGAAACCGGCATTGGGAGTAGCCCAAAGGAATCTCCCTATTGGGGGGTTCCTGGGGTTTTATATGACATAGAATGCCATGTCGACGAGATTGGAGAAGGATAGATGAGACACAGAAATACTGCGCCCACCCACCGAGACAAGACAGGACACAGAGACAGTGAGAGAGATGGAGAGACACTCAAGACGCATTGGTTGATTCTTTGTATATCTCTTCTATTCTGCGTAAACCTGGTCCAAGTAAAACATGGAGAGGTAGGCTAAAGAAGACATGATGATCAAGAAGCTGGCAAGATGCACGAGGGATGAATATGGCGATCCATTGGACAGGTTCCATGATGAGTCGAGTGTGGGGGCCGGAATTGTTGGAACGGCTGATTATCATGAATCAAATTATACCTACTATAGGGCTTTTGCAATCGACTATGTTTTGTTCAAGCAAGGGGTTTTATCCTTTTTTTTTTTTTTTAAATTTCCCTCTCTTTTCCTTTGGGTTACTACTACATATTATGGTGTCTACCCTTTCATGATCTGGTCTACCTGCCTACTAATGGGAGGTCGGCGTATTTTTAAAAGACCGTCCTTTGTTCTTTGATCTCTGCTGCTTTCCAGGTAGCAGGTGGGCCGCCTCGGGTACCTTTCCTGCGCACCTAAGGTGCCATATTACTTGATTTGTACCTTGATGGTACTTACTCAGGTACTGTCGTCCGTACTTCAGCGCCAATTGAAAGAGCGGTAAAGCCGCTCCATCCGTGATTTAGACGCTATTTTGGTGGGGATACTACGTCAGTTCATCGAATTACGTGTGTTTGTGTCGCATCCTTCTGTGCCTTATTAGCTGCCCGACAGCAACGGCTGGTTGTCTGTCTGTATGGCTGGCTGGCTGTTTGTACTGAGTAAAGAAAAAAGATACAGTAAGTTGGTGGCAGAAAAAAGAAAAGCAAAGAAGAAGAAAGAAAAAAAAGAAAGGCACTGCCACTCATAAGGTTTCCTCTTTCCCACGCACGCATCCGGGTAGGTTACCTATGTAAGGTAGGTAGAGTGAGTTTCCTCATGCACAATAACACACACATACACAATCACTACCCACCCCATGTACACAGCGCACACATACCTTGTCTGACACATTACACACACGCACACTCACTCGGTACACCACTCCAAGAGACAACTGAGTACCCTTAACCAGGTAGTGACTATCTGCCTAATATGGGATAGGTGATGGAGAGACAAAGATGTGCCGTCTTCCGTTTTCTCCGTATGCAGCTCCCCAATTGATCAAAATCTGGCGCCACATCATGCCCATGCCCATTCACTTCTTCTCCTCCTCCTCCTCCTCCTCCGCCGCCGACGCCACTTGTTTGCCTGTTGCAGGAAGGATTTCCAACCATGTTTAAAATAGAAGGCATCAATCAGAACATTTGGTTACCTACTTACACTAAGGTACTTACACTAAGCTACCACCACAACCTTATACGAAAATAGAAGAAGAAATAAAAAGGTAGCATACATGTCACTCACTTGAAACTCTATCCTCTTTATTATTATTTTTTTTCTTCTCTCCAAAACCACATCACTTCTCTTCGTCTACCATTACCTAATCGTCTTATTATTACTTGTTGCATGTCTCACCTTCTAGGTCCAAGAAAAAGAGACAACCCAGCAAAACTACAAAACCGTAACCAACAACCATTTATCCATTTCCCGATTCGACTCTTCTGACTACACTGCTCCCAGGGTGTGAAACAAGAGGAACCTTCGAGACTTTGATTCATCTCCAGCCTCTTATTATACCTAGCATATTCTCTCTTACACCCTCTGACCTCCGGGACTGCCTTTTTCCTTGTGTTTCAATCATCAGGCCTTTTTCTCTATCTCTTTCTCTCTCTCCCCCTCTGAACCTCTGAACCCGTGGATTCTGGGCTTTGTTATTAGTTTCGATCTCCACATCTTCCCGCGAATCCACGCCTAACTGGACCACCCTCCGCCCCATCTCTCTTTGTTCCTTCGCTTCCGCCGTCCGTCGACCGCCATGAGCTCTTCTCCAGATCACCTCGCCGAACCGTCGAGAATACCCCCTTCCTCTTTGCCCACCTCGTCGTCTTCGTCCCCTCCGTCTTCCTCTTCCTCCTCCTCCTCCTCGCCCTCCTCTTCTTCTGGCGCCCGCACGCCCTCGCTCCCTGCCCTCCCAAACCGTGCCTCTGCCTCGTACCTATCTAACATGTGGTCTGGCCTCGTCCGCCGCTTCTCTGCAGAGGATTCGCACTTTCCCAGCCAGGCCGACACCGTGACGGGCGACGACCTCACCAAAAGCCCCCCAAAGGACGGCATTAATGGCGTCTTCACACCTGTTCGCCGCACCGCGAGCCCTTTTCGTCCTCCACCGCTTGACCCATTGGTCCTCCACGGGTATCGCGACTCTACACCCGAATCAGCCAAACTTTTATCGTCCGCCATTGCGGAGGAGATCCGCACTATGATTCCCGAACGTCTACGCATTGTTGACGACTGGCATCTCATATACAGCCTCGACCAAGACGGTGCAAGTTTGGCTACATTGTACCAGAGATGTAGACAATATGAGGGCAAACGAGCGGGCTTCGTCCTGGTTGTTAAGGACCAAGAGGGCGGAGTGAGTTGCCCCACCCTTTTGTCATGACTGCCTGAATTCACACTGGAACCATCCTACTAATCAATATTTCATTAACTACAGATCTTTGGCGCTTACCTTTCCGAATATCCTCACCCAGCACCCTCGTACTTCGGTAACGGCGAATGCTTTCTCTGGTGTGCTTCTACACACCTCCCTCTACCGCTGCCGCCCTCGGTCGACACGACCGCCGCCACGCGTACCACGACCCTCGCACCTCCGACCCGACTACCTAACGGATCCTCAGCTAATGTGTCACGTACCCCGTCGCCTGCGCTTAGTGATGCCATCCGATTTCGGGCATTCCCTTATAGCGGCCTCAACGACTATTGCATGAATTGCGAAGGGACCTTCTTGAGCGTCGGGTCTGGCGGTGGGCACTATGGACTGTGGATAGACAATTCGCTTGAGATTGGGCACAGTTCGCGATGCGAGACCTTTGGCAATGAACCACTGAGCGATGAGGGAACTAAATTTGGCATCATTGGCGTTGAGCTTTGGGCTATGGGTGTTTGATATTTGATGGGTGTTTTTTTTTTCCTTTTGGCCCATGTTCATACCATAAGGGCTTCCACAGCGTGTTTTGGATACGGTTACCGAGGCATCGGCGGGGTTCCAAAACAAAATCGAAATTGGTAGATAAAAAGGGATGACGACAATGAACGAATATACGGTACTGGCTTGGCGGATCAAGGAGAAGAGGGGAAAATTTTTGGTATGTGGAAAAGAGGAGGTGGAAACGGCGAAATCAACTGATCTCTGTCATGGCAAGGGAAGAGGGGGGTGGGGGATGAGTAGTTCTATGATGATACCCGGAGTTTGACACTCCCGACTCTTAAATTTTCCATTGTTTAGTTTTTAACAGTACGCTAGTCTCGAATGTAGTCTCGAATATAGTCTTGAATATAAGTGATTGGGGGATATAGATAAGTCAAGAGACATCGGGTACTTGTTACGTTTTCATCTTGGAATCTTGTTTATTGCCATGAAATCCACGATACCCTGCAGAACGCCCTCTGGGGTCGGTGTCTCGGCGCACACATCTGGCTCGAAGTCAAATGTCCGCAGGTGATCCCGAGTCGTTGGCCCAATCGTTGCCACGAATGTTCTTCCATCACGAGCTCCTGGCCGAGCCTTGCCGGTATCGGGATCAAGAACACCCATGCCTTGAAGCAAGCTATCGCAACCCGTGGGAGAGAAAACAACAATCCACCGAGCCGCAGAGCTCTTGGTATCATCGAGAACCCTCGCGAGATCGATCGGGAACGATTGCATCTCACCAGTGCCATATACTACAGTCTCAGTGACCGGGATGCGCTCAGAATCCGGAAGGGCGGGGTTGGTTAAAATCTTAGGGATAATATCTCGGCGAGTTTCGCCCACAAGAAATAGAATTGGAGGCTTCTTCGACTGGTTCGAATACCATTCGCCGTAGTGAGAGAGAATATAGGGGGCGAGCGTGGCGCCATTGCCGGTATGGCTACCAAAGACCTGCAGAGGCGGCGACTGGGGTACAGCGGCAAGGGCACGCGTTGTCGCTGGCCCAACACTGTATACCGGGATGTCTTGGAGGTGAGGCCAGAGTTCGGAATCAGCATTGCTTCCGATTTGGGCTTCTATCGGGGGAGGGCATTCAGGGCCAGTGTCAGCACATACTCGAGGAGGTGCCACAAGTTGATTCAGTTGCTCTTGTGCCCTTAGTAGCAAAAACATTGCATCGTTCTACGATGAGAACCCACCTCGTTTACCATCTTCTACCAACTTGACAAATGCTTCCACAGCCCGTTGCGATGTGAATATCAAGCCGCCATAGTCATGATCCTCGTGGTTTCCAATTCGACTATCCTTGAGTAAGGCTCTCACCTGACTCATTCCTGTCTCAATAAAGTTGTGTTGTAGCACTGGAACAAAAACAGGTGCAAATGATGCGCCATGTTTGTTTGATCCAGAGAAGAGGTCCTCGTATGAGTCGCCAGGACTTGACTTGGTCTTGAGCAGGAAGACGGGGATAGGTAAGGTCATGGTCGTGGGTTCTATCACAGGACGCCAGATATTCTGATTGCTTGGCAGGGATAACAGCTAGGCTACAACACTGCAGCTCCTGGGTTGATTTCCGGTAATCAATCAGTTATCAAGTATGCATGTAATGGGATTCAATTGAGGTACAAGGGTTATGATGATTCGACTTGACGATAGATGAAGCATCAAGCTTATAGCGGGGGAGCTTTTTTCCAATGTGGTGGTATGACGTTTCGCTCCGCCATTATCGATAAGAGGGACTACGAACGGAGAAGCGGTACCTGGATTTTTTAGGTTATCGATAAACCATCACAGAAGCGTCTGCCTCAGCATCTTCCTGACCAGGGCGGCTCTGCCGGGCTGACAAATTGCCGTCACACCACGACAACACCAGATTTCGTGGGCTTGTTGAGGCTCAGATTGTTTATCGTGCCCCTTTTTTCTTTCTTTTTTGCTTATTTTCTCTCTTTTTTTTTTAGCCTCTCCTCTCTTCTCCTCCGATTGTCGGGCCTTCTCTCCTTTCTTCTTGCCTAGATTTGTCAGATCAAGGACGGCTTTGACGGGACGTCGTTTTATTATGGCCGACGACAAAGACCAACAGCAACCCGCCAGTGGTGTGATCGCCACCCCTGCGGCTGGAGGCTCTGTTGAAGCGCCCAAGAGGATTCCCAGGGGTGTGGTTCTGGGCCCTGATGGGAAACCGTGAGTCAATGCCCCATTGTCTTGACCGATGCAGACCAGTGCCCTCTTCTTGGGTCATATCACACGTGGATCGCACTACTTACCCTGTCTTCTATAGTTGTCGCAATTGTACATCGTTTGCTTCATGGGCTGCCCAGACCAAGGAGTCTATCAAGGGAGGAGAAACGCGAGCTAAAGCGGCCACTCGAGGACCCCCTGCTGACTGCCCTCCGGACGTTGAAGTGCTTGGCCGGAGTACATGGACCCTTTTGCACTCAATTGCCGCGACATACCCGGAAACGCCTTCGCAGAACCAAAAGTCTGACCTTCTGAGTTTTGTGGGTTTGTTTTCCAAGCTCTACCCGTGTTGGGTGTGTGCCGAAGACTTCCAGGGCTACCTGAAGCGGGAAGCACCCAAAGTTGGTAGCCGCGACGAATTTGGCAAATGGCTGTGCGGAGCTCATAACGACGTAAACCGAAAGCTAGGAAAACCCGAGTTTGATTGCTCAAAGTGGGAAGAAAGATGGCGGACGGGCTGGAAAGATGGTCGATGCGATTGAGAGCGCCTGGCTTCGGTGAGCAGTGTCATGGACAACATGATATGACGACAGCATTAGGCGAAAAGGATTCCCAACCGATGTGGCTCAGGAGAGGTGTCGGGAGGGTGGATGATTGCGTACCTGGATCGATGATCCCAAAACCAAAAGTCAAGAATTTACGGGAAGGAAAGCAGCAAGCATGAACATGAAAACTTAACGAGTCGTTTGAGATGGAAAGAAACCGTGGGCCTTTTTTTTTCCCATCAGATATTTGGGATCGGGCCTCATAATCGCAATGGTTTTTTGTTCTCATCACGCTCTCAATATAGAGCTGCGCGAGGCAGCACGGGCAAGGGGAGCAGAAGCAGCTGCGTCAAGGTGAAGGAAGACTCACCGAGGCTTCTGAGGTGCCCATGTAAACTACTGTACTATTTTTTACTTCTTGATATAGAATCTCTTCTCACGATAGACTAGACGCAACTCAATTTCAGACTTGACAGTCAACTACAATCGAATCACACAGGTTCTGCTTATAGAACTTCCGTGTTTCTCAACGAGATATCCTTCTCAATCAACCCTGGAGCAAGAACCAGGCACTCTCATTGAGCGCTTGCTGCCAGTTCGACAACCCAAACTACCCGGCTTACACCATCGAGGAAAGCAGTCGACAGTCACGCTACGTGTGTGGATTCATATTTCAGAGCAAGGGGAAGGATTTGGCATAGTTGATTGACTGGCTCATCATAGAGAGGTGGATTCAATGGGGCTGGATGACGCACAGTAACTAATAAACGAACCCAGGATGTTATCCTATCAATCCAGCCCAGAATTTTCAGTTCCATCCTTTTTTTTTTTTTTTTTTTTTTGGCGTGCTTTGGGTACTGAAATCACCAAATCATCGGCGGTGGACGTCCGTTGGGCCGGTGAAAGATCCTAGTTTCGGGGAGAATCGCCGCACGATAAGGATGATCTGACCTGGGTAGCCAACGCCTAACTACCGGCCCGGCCGTAACGATGGACTCACCGAACAACTGTCCGAGACCAGGCATTTCGAGGCCTTGCACTCTGTAAGTCTGCACGGATTCCGGATTTCCAGATTTTAGGTTCCATGGCTCGTGCTCTGGAGTTTACCTTACCCTGCTCTCTCCTTGCCCAGTCTTGCCCTGTGTCGCCCTGCGAGTTCTGGCTCAGGGCTGGTTTGGCATGGGCAATCGCTTCCAATATTCCAAATGCCCCTGCTGAGGTTCGCTACCTCAAGCCGACCAAGTTACGACGTTAGATGTTCATGACGAGGGTTGCTGGCCTATCAATCTGACATGCCTGACACCTTTGTTCTGCGTATCAACGGCAAGAAACGGAAAGCAAAGGCAAGTTGAAAACTTTTCTCCAAAATGACCAATTCCTGTTGTCTCGCGCTCAATCTCGCTTCATTCGGTTGTGTATCGAGGGCCATCACCAGATATGACACGAGGAGGCCTTCCTCAGTTATCTGATTCGTTTCAATTCTTGCCGCTACGCCCTGCTTGCATCCAGAATTAGAGGGAGTCAGCATGCATGCAGTCGAGCACTAATACATTTGTTATTATTCTTGACAAGTACGTTGCTTCATTGTGTAGCTGGTCTAGAGTTACGGAAGCTGTAATTGGCCGTAGTCCACCCGGCGATGATGGAGGGCCTGATGCATGATGACTCCCAGGTCTCGCCATTGTCTGTAACCACACGGCCGCCGAGAACCCACTGTTACCACCCGATGTCCGATTCATCAATTGCCGCAGATATCTTGGGTTTCACCGAGCAAGGACCTGACGAGCTTTTACTGTTACACTGGCCTGCAGATACGTAGATTCGCACGATGGGAGGGGGGGGAGAAACCTCCCACCAAGCATGGATGATGAAGGAGCTTTTCGGCCAGGTCCTCGGCCACAACATCTAGTCTAACTAGGGTCAGGGTTATCATGCTTTACATCAGTCAAGCCATTTCTTGATCGATCAATCAGTCCATACAGCCCAAAATACACCGTGTCAATTGCTTGCTTTTTAGTTGAGCAGCCTGGGTGACCGACTTAACGGGCCGTTGCCGCTATCTGTGAGAGAGCTATGACATTTTAGCTATGACGCCAATTCAGCCTAGGCGACCTAGGCGAGGCTTGAATGAGACGATCGTATCGGAGCGGCGCTATCGCGTGGCGTCGGCGACATTACATCACCACCTCACCACCACCCAACCCTCTCTGCCACTCAGCTCTCTCTATTTGCCATGCTTCCTGACGGCACGTCCGCGAGAATGGAGAGAGCTTCGAAGTATCGGAGGGTAGGCGTGGGGGGGGTTGGCGAAAAGCAAGAATGAGAGAAAGGAAAGGAAAGGAGACAAAAAAAAAAAAAAAAGGAGCCCCTGCTGCATTGCTGGCGCAATCCAGATCCATATCGGTATCCCTATTTTTATCGATCCCAGACAAGAAATGCTGTGATCTTGCTCCTCCCTGTCATGTCATTCCTCCCTCGACTAGGGATTCGCTACCATCCATACCATTTTTTAATTTTGGGTCTCGTTCTGTGCATTGAGTAGTTAGTTCCGAAGCGCGAATACGTGCTTCATATTCATATAAAACTGTTTTCCTGTCCTCCTCAGCTGCATTCGTTCCCTTTCCACATTCGCATTCCGCATTCAGCCTTGGTGTCCAAAAGCAAGACTACCTCCTCCATCATCAAGCTTTCAAGCTTCCTTCTACATATTTGAAACGTCATCTAGCTCCTAAAGTCCTTGGGCAGCTTTGTTTGCTATCCTCTGGACTCAATATTCCGAGAGACAAAAAAAAAAACAGCACAGCACAGCACATCTACTCTACTCTACTCTTACCATTTTTCAATCCTGCCAATTCCTCCACCATGACAACTTTGGTGCAGCCCATCGACGTTGGCGAGTATCTCTTCAAGCGGCTCCACGAAGTCGGTGTCCGCTCTGTCCATGGTGTTCCAGGGGACTACAATCTCGTTGCTCTTGATTACCTCCCCGACTGCGGCCTCAAGTGGGTTGGCAGCGTCAACGAGCTTAATGCCGGTAAGTTCCATTTGCCCCCCCCCCTCCTCTCTTCCCCCTCCACTGTGTTTGTTACCTCAGATCATGACATCTTCTTCCTGTGATAACAACCCCGCCCTCGGCGGCACCCATATCCGATACCCTTGCACTTCTTGCATTTTCTGTACTTTCTCGGCGAATTCGCCGCTGACATGCTTTCACAGCTTATGCTGCCGATGGTTATGCCCGGGTCTCGAAGATCTCGGCACTGATCACTACCTTTGGCGTGGGTGAACTGTCTGCTATCAATGGCATTGCTGGTGCATTCTCCGAACATATCCCCGTTGTGCACATCGTTGGCTGCCCCTCGACTATCTCTCAACGCGATGGCATGCTGCTTCATCACACACTTGGCAATGGCGACTTCAACGTATTTGCCAACATGAGCGCCCAAGTCTCGTGTGAGGTTGCCAAACTTAATAACCCTGCCGAAATTGCCAACCAGATCGACCACGCTCTTCGAACTTGCTGGCTCCGTTCCCGCCCTGTTTACATCATGCTTCCCACGGATATGGTCCAGGTAAAGGTTGAAGGTGCTCGTCTCGAAACCCCGATTGATATGTCAGAGTCGAGAAATGACCCTGAGGCTGAGGACTTTGTTGTGAGTGAGGTTCTCAAGAACCTAAATGCTGCAAAGAACCCTGTCATTCTTGTTGACGCTTGCGCTATTCGCCATCGCGTAGTTGATGAGGTTCATGAGCTTGTTGACAAAACCAACCTCCCCGTCTTTGTGACCCCGATGGGCAAGGGCGCTGTGGATGAGAACCATCCCAACTATGGCGGTGTCTACGCTGGCGCGGGCTCAAAGCCCCAGGTGAAGGAGATTGTTGAGTCTTCGGACTTGCTTCTCACAATCGGCGCCCTGAAGAGCGACTTCAATACCGCAGGGTTCTCATACAGGACATCTCAACTCAACTCAATCGACTTCCACAGTGATCACTGCATTGTCCGTTACTCGACTTACCCGGGTGTCGCCATGAGGGGGGTTCTCCGAAAAGTCATTGAACAAGTCGACCCTTCCTTGCTTAGCGTTCAACCCAGTCCATCCGTCACAAACGGAGTCGTTGCAGAGACAGACGATTCGCAAGTCATTACTCAAGCATACTTCTGGCCTCGCATTGGCGAGTTCCTAATCGAGAAGGATGTCATCATCACGGAAACCGGAACATCCAACTTCGGAATTTGGGATACTAGATTCCCCGCCGGGGTCACAGCTCTCAGCCAGGTTCTCTGGGGCAGTATTGGCTGGTCTGTTGGTGCTGCTCAAGGCGCTGCACTTGCGGCGAAGGATGCAGGCAACGGAAGGCGAACCATCTTGTTTGTAGGTGATGGATCATTCCAACTTACGGCTCAGGAGCTGAGCACTATGATCCGCCACCGCCTCAATCCCATCATGTGAGTCTTAGTAACAGCATCAACCCTGATCATCCGCCTGGCCCACCAGCGAATGTGTTTATGCAGATGTGCCTGTGCTAACTTCTTTCCAGCTTTGTCCTTTGCAATGATGGATTCACCATTGAACGCTTCATCCATGGTATGGAAGCTGAGTATAACGACATCAACAACTGGAAGTTCAAGGACCTCGTTAATGTATTTAACGGAGAGAAAACCGCTAAGACATTCCAAATCAAGACGAGAGATGAACTAACCGATCTACTGGCCGACACTGATTTTCAAGCCGCCAAGTGCCTCCAATTTGTGGAGCTCTATATGCCAAAGGACGATGCTCCTCGGGCGTTGATTATGACTGCCGAGGCCAGTGCGAAGAACAACGCGAAGACCCAGTAATTCAAGCAGCGGCCGGTATCCGCAATGGTATAAGTCAGAATGAGAAGCAAGTTCAGGTTCTTGAGGAACGTATGTGAGTGGATGGGCAGATTATGAAAGTACGGCTGGCTGGCTGGACTATCTCGCTTATATTAATTAAAAATGGCCTAGAAGGTTTAATCCAATCAGTTGGCGGATGGGTTACGAATGGGTGAATGTATGTTGATGGAATTTCATGAGCGATTTATAAATGAGAATAGATTGACTATTTACTTGAAACTACCTCTCTGTCTCTCTGCCTTGGCGAAGAAAGCCACTGGAAGTTGTGTAAAGCATAATTTTGTCGCCTCGACACTTGGGTCGATGCATTCGACGCGAGCGCACGTGATGTATGGGTCGTGTTGAAAATTGTCCACCTTGAGAGAGTGGATGACTAGCACAGTATATTGAAGTGCCGTTGTTCCAACATACAACACCACAAAGTGGGAGAGGCAGAAGAAACAGAAGAAAAAGAAGAAAAAGAAGAAGAAGAGTGAAAATTGCTCAATTGCCATAGAAAACTCGTTTCATTTCTGGGAATCATTATGGGCGACGGCGGAAGTAAAAGAAAGGAAGGGCCCGGAGGCTCCAAGGGCGGTGCTTTCAAGAAGAGCAAGGTGAGAAACCCTTGGCTAACGTCCTTTTTCTCTTCTCCCAACATATACAAGCACCTTACCAAATTCACATATCCAGCTCTTTTGTTGATTCGGACATGGGGCTAATTGAATTACAAAGGGAGGCACTGCTGGTAAGTGGCAGACGTCTCACCAGAAAGCGAGGAAGGCCGATATGGCGGAAAAGGGCACCACGCTGGAGGTCAATGATGCCGGAATCTGGGTTACATACGCCAGAGGAATGAAGGGCAAGTCTATGAGAGAGTTCAGGGCGATTTGCGATCAGGTATGGGCTCATCCCCTTACTTTTGGTTGGGGCCGTTAACTCATGGTGTCTAGTACGGCGAGTCTCTGTTTGGGGTTAAACCTCCCCAGGATCCGCTTGACGGAGCTGAAGATGAGGATAAAAACATAGATATTGAAACCGCCATCCAGAAGGAGCTTCAGAACGCCAAGGAGAACGCGACATCCAAGCAGAATTCAGTGTTCAAGCCGGTCTCCACAGGACTTGAATGCCTCTTCTTCATGAAGACTGCCCAGCCGATTGATGCCCTGAAACTCACCCAGCAAATGTGCCAAGATGCCAAAGACTGCCCAGATCCCCGACAGCGAAAAACCAAATACATTAACCGCCTGACACCGGTCCAGGATACTGACAAGGCAACCGAGAAGGGCATTGAACGAGTAGCACGGTCAGTGCTGGCCCAATCGTTTCAGCTGAAAAGCGAGTCTGGTGATGACGAGCCTCAAGACGGCGCCGCAGAAACTACAGCGTGCACGGTATGTGTGTTGGTGACATGGTTTGCGTGGTCCTCTACATGATGCTAATATACATATGTTGCCTTTCCAGTACGCTATCCGGCATAACATTCGGAACCACACCACCTTCAAGTCAGAGGCAGTGATCAAAAAGATTGCGGGCTTGGTCAGCCCGAAGCACAAAGTCAACCTAAGCAACCCTGACAAGGTGGTATTGGTTGAGATCTTTCAGGTAATAAGCGACAAGAATCCTTCTCGCCTATTTTGATTCAAGTCTTTCTGGTAATTCATCCTGCTGACTCATTTCTAGATGTTTTGTGGGATTTCGGTTGTCGATGGCAAACAATGGGAGGAATTGAAGCGGTACAATCTCAACGAGTTGTATAAGTTGTCAACAGAGACAAAGCAGAACGGTCCAGATGCTGCTGCTGTTACTGCTGCTACAGAGCAATGAGTAGGGCAAGGGAGTGCGAAATCCGACCTCATAGATGTGATCCGCTTAGGTGTGATCCGGTAAGAGGAGCAGCTAGTGAAGTGTCAAATGTACGGGAGGGATGGGGGTAGGAGGGGGGATAGGGTCAGTAGTAGCAGTCGTTGTTGACATCAGACGAAGCCGTGAGAGGTTATCACAAGCGAGAGCTGTGTCCACTCGGAGAAAGCCAGCAATGATAACCAATGGGATAGGATGGATGAACCAGCCCCGCATACAAAAGGACTCTAAGGGTCTTCTCGGATGCCATGGATGAGTTTTGGGGGCCTGTCAGGGTGGGTTACAGCGACGACGCAGCTTGCATCGAGAGGCGCTTGGTGCTGCATAGCACAGGGCCTTGTATGGTCTGTACGTACGACGCTCCAGGGAAGGGTACTACATAGGAAGTAACATTCTTCAACATCTTTCTTTTTTCTTCTCATGGTTGCAAAGCAACACGAACTGCGGAAATAGGCGACTTGTAAATCTGAGAAGAGTGGCTCGAGTCCTTGCAGAAGTCTGGAATCCAGAGCGAATGGACACGTGAATCACGGAATACACGTAGTCTCCTGTATAAAACCAAAGGATAACCAAACAAGTTTACCCATCGCGTTATCGAGTATTTGATGATAATCACCCGGAGCCTCGTGCCCCTACAGGAGTTTGTCGCCTCCCGGTAGAATGAATGTGCTAGCCAGCTGACGACAATGCGAGGCGAGACCTTGTAAGACATTGGGATGGGATGAAGAGCAGACAAGACTCTTAACAGCGCAAACCGGAAGACTTGGTTAGGCGTTTGATAACTACCAAAAGAGAAGTATTTGCTTAGTAGTAATTCCTTGGCGAGAATATTCGTCTATGCTTAGGGATCATGTCGTGTGCTCGCTAGTGTATATGCACACGGGTAATTAAATGACATGCAAGCACAGGCGCGCACACATACATCACGCACAAGGCCAGGGCATGTAAGACGGCATGATGTGCACGTGTTGCCGCCTTCAGTGATGTCAAGCTCATAATCGCCCCCAAGAATATAGCACTTAGTGGTATCTAGGTGCCTCGTTTGGAATGCGGACGAAGAGCTTGCCAGCCATCCGGAGTCAGCTCTGGATTACCTTTTCCAAGTGTCATTGCGTAGAGAGTAATCATTCTCTGTCACGAGTTTGAACAGCTAGGACGTGAATGGAATAGTGGAAGGGAATGGAAACCCTGAACCGGAGCCTCAGCGAGTCAAGAGTCAAAGACGATTGATACATGCATGACTGGAAGTCGAGGCTTGGATCCAAGATCCATGATCCAATGATGCGGATTCTCCACGTTTCCGTCCTGTAGCGGGCGCCACAGCAAGCAACTCGGGGGGCACATGAGTGTCAAAGCGGGCATAGGCGTCATTCAGCTCATCTCTCCTAAGTTTCTTCATCATTGTCTTCGCGGTTTATCTAATTAAATAAAAGAAAAAAATGAGACAAAAACTGTGCCGATGTAAAAAGAAGGAGAATTACATCCGTTACCTAAGAAGGTAGTAAGTACGTGGAGGGGGAGAGATATGCTGAGTGGGAAGACAGGACGGGTGTCCTTGACAGTGGGGCAAGTACACAAATATTTACGGTGATACTTCAGTGACTTGGATTTGGGAGGCAAAGAGGGAGATATCCGATGATGCATGCCAAGAAACATGCCAATTACATGAATCACAATGCTTGAAAAAAAAAATTAACACAACACACAGAGAAAAAAAAACCTCTCATGGTCGAGGATTCGGGACAGAGAGAGAGAGAAGGGGGCCGAGAAAATGCCCACGTTCCGGGGAGCAGGTATTCCGGGACGTTAGGGGACTGGCTGAACATGCAAGACAGCGGGGGGGTCTTGAAAAGAATAAGACTAAAAAGGGCCTAGAATGGAACCGCCGCGGAATGACCCCAACCCACGTTTCCAAGTTCGCTTGCGGCATCCAATCATAAATTTCCCGACTCGCTTGTTAATGCAACCATTGGATGGGGGAGGGTGGGCTTGCAATTCCCCATCGGCTGTTCCAACGACCATCGGATAACCTACATACCTGCGTAAGAAGCGTGGATGGCGGTGGATGGAGGTGGAGAGAGAGAGAGAGAGAGAGAGACTTTTCGTACTGCCCTCTCTTTCCGTCTCTCTCTCTCTCTCTCTTTACATGATGGCCAGATAGAAGCCAAGGCCCAGGGTCATGATCGTATTGTTGAAATAGGGGTGGCAACAACATGCTACTAACAGCAAGTACCACATATCGTATGTGTCCATCATCTTACACTCCTCCTCCATCTCTTACACCCTTCATATCCATCACAGGCAGTCTGACATTTCTTTCAATAGCAAGCAGTCAGCCAACCAGTCCGTCAGCAATTAGCATCATGTTTGATGCATCCCACCTTGTTGAATTTTCTACCACAGAAGTCCCAATGCGATCCGGATGAGCAGGCACCTACAGAGCAAGTACTATCTAAGGTGTCTAAAGTCAAGGTACCAATCAATACCCTATGCTAGGTTACCCAAGGTCAGCAAGTTACCTAGACACACTACGGTAAGGTTAGTACACAGCGTAATAAGGTAAGTAAAGCAGGCGTAGTCAGTACTTGTCGTCAAGAGTCTCACTCTTTCGCTCTCTCACATAAGACACAAATACACTCTCCTTCTATTTTTCTCTCTTTTCCTCTCCTTCCGGCACCAACTGCCCTGTTCGGAGCTATTCTCTCAGCCGCCCGCCATAGTTACCACCCCATGCTCATGCTAGTCATGTCCCTCCTGCGGCTATCATTGGCTCCTCGGACTACCTACGGTAAAGAGCTGAAGCCTCGTCTGTGGCTTCCAGATGGTTTTTTTTTTCCCCGGTGTTTTCAGAGCCTGTTCTCACCATTGTTTCGCCTTTTCTTCCCGTAGAAAGCCAAATCATTAATTAAGGCACCTGAATCAATTGGCTTGACTTGCCTGCTCTTTCCGCTCCCCGTTCCCTCGTTCCTCGGGCTGCCCCTCCCCTTCTCCTCCTTTTCTACTCTCTCTCTCTTCTCTTTCTCTCCTCTCCTCTGACTGGTCACTCGCTTCGCTTCGCCTCCTGTTTCGCTTCTCCCCATTGCTCGCCCAATCACCTTGACCAGCATCTTATTGTCTACCTGCACACGGGCGCGCACACACACACACACACACACCGTCATGCTCATGTAGCTTTGACCGACCCGGGCTACAACGTTGGCTAATGTCGTCATGTGTTGTCTCCTCCCCGTCGTATGCCCCTATGTCATTTATCTCCTCTCGCCAATTTACCCGAGCACTCTCTCACTTAGCCTGTCGATCTCATCCATCCATCCATCTATCGGCCTCTTTTTCTTCGCAACTTGTTCCATCATGGTCCTCTAGCCGCATATCGGACCTTGCCTAAGTGGTGAAAGCCTAACCATCACTTGCACCTAGAAAGCCAGGCTCCTTTACCTGACCCACCGGCCAACAAACTCATTACCGTCATCTTCCATGTTGGACATCTTGTGCCTTTTGTTCTTCTTCAACGTATCTCTTATTACCATTACTTTCTTTCTCCACCCTTGTTACTTCTGTAATTCTTTATCCTCTCTTCCCATCACCTAGTTTCTCTCTCTCTATCCAACATACGTGAAGAGCGCAACATACATACACTACATGCGCCTTCTTTCATCCTCCTACGCTACTTCATCTGTCATTCTCGAGACGTCTTGCAGTCACCGACTACATTACATATTCGGGTCGGCATGTGTCAACAACCCTCGTCGCATATCCACTCATATCTTCTGACACGCCCTTAAATAACAAACACCCAATGACAAACGAGGCCCCCATCCGCTTATCCAGTCCATAACACGTCTTTTATATATCAACAGTCTTGCATATATGTCCCTCCTCTTCCCTCTCCCACTCCATGACTCTACCGTCGTACCAATGTACCCTCCGGGACGATCGCACATCCCAGTGTGTCGCGCGCAGTTGTAACATTGCACACAACACCATCCGCCGTTCGTCAACCCGGCCCTTGTTCCCTATTCTATCAGCCTCCCACTCTGCTTCCATGACCACGCCTATCTTCTCAGACAGGCTCATTCGTTCAGTCCTCGGCAGCATCAACCTGAGCCTTTCTGTTCAAGACCTGGAGGCTATTCCGTCTGCTCCCCTACAACTTCTTTATAATGTGAAGCTCTCTGAGGGCCCTAACCTCTTACTTGCTTTGCCACCTCCTGCAGTGATGCGTCTATTGCGTTCTGAGAGGTCATCCATCGGGTCGGAAGCCGCCATCTTGAGGTGGTTATCCAGTCTCTCAAGCAACAGCAACCACGGCCATCATAATAACATCAGCAACAACAACGAAAAGAACGAGAAGAACAAGAAGAACGCCTCCAGCCCGAGCCCAACAACAGGAGAGAAGATATCGTTGGGGCACCTACAATCAGGCAATGACACCTCAAAACGCCAGGCCCCAAATATTCAAAGAGTAGCCAATTCATTGTCTACGTATTTGCCTATACTCCTGAAGCATGAGTTAATAGACGGGGGCTTGGCTGTTGAATATAACCTTAGCCGCCCTCCCCAAGGTATGACCATCTCTTCACTTTCCAGGCCGCTCAATCGGAGAGAAAGAAGGTCAGTCGACTTCCAAACTGGTCAACTCGTTCGCCTCATTTCATCACAACTCTCGCCAACTCAGAGGTTCGGAATGGCAGCCGATGTTCTTTCGGTCCCCGACTCAATATCACAAGCATGCAGAGTCGAGGGATCGCTGCACGATTCGAGAGGAGCTGACTGCTGGTCAGCTGCTTTTCATTCTCTCCTAGAATCCATATTGCGTGATGGTGAGGACCTGTCAATTATGATTAATTATGGGGCCATAAGGCGGCACTTTAATCACTTCAAACATCTGCTCAACGCCGTAACTAAATCTCGCCTGGTCGTGCTTGATGCAGGGGAAGACACCAACCTGCTAGTCTTTCGACTTTCAGAAATGGGGAAGAAGGCCAACCCGGTTTCGGGGAGAACAATCCAGAAGCGACAGGGGGTTACGACTTCCGCAGGATCATCAAGTTGGGTTCAGGAAGGCAGTTATGGGCCAGTGGACTACATGCAACATGAAGATCAAATAGACAGCGAAGATGGAGCTGACATTCAGACCGACGGACAGATCGAAGTAACAGGACTACGCCAGTGGACAAATTGTTTGTTTGGGGATCCTCTCATCAGTTCCGTGTTCAGCAAGCATCCAGGTGGAGACTTTTGGAATGGCTTCGACCAGGCATTCTCAGGAGCCACGGACGCTGAGGAAGACGTATCCCCTAATATCGTGGAGGATGAACCCAACGCTCACATCCGAATGTTGCTCTACGAGTGCTACCACGCCGTCGTGGCCGTGGTGCGAGAGTTTTACCGGCCACGAAGCGACAGTGATAGGAGGGAATTCACGGCAAGGAAGAAATTGAGCAGCGTCTTGGCGAGACTAGATGAACTCAATGAAGATGACTCGCCAAGGAGAAGACGGCCGAGCGGTGAAGTATCACCCGCAAAAAAGTCAAGACCTGGTGAGGATGATGATATCCACTGAAATATCGTTCGTTTTACACGAGTATGCATAGACGCCCAGTTGCCAAGAAACAAGCTGGGTCATGATATCAACATACATAATTGATGAGAAATGGAACATAGCACAGTAAATACCTTATTAGAGCTGCTCAACCATGCTGTGCACATATAGATACGGTAATAGATAAAGGCTTTAATCTTACCGCCAGTCCCTCTTTTCTGGCTTCTATGTGCGTTTTTTGTGCGAAGTTTGTCCACGATTTCCCTCATCTTCTTCATCTTCACCATCACCTTCATCCCGTGGTAATTGAAAGCCCATCATGCCGAGTATGTTACCCGTTGGGCCAGCCGTGCCCGCCTGGCTCTTGAAGCTTTCCAGTAAATTTCTAGCCAAGTTGTAATCGATATCAAGTTCCTCTTCCTCCTCTTCTTCCTTATCGTACGCATTGTCTTCGTACTCCTTTTTCGATGTATCTCTGCTCGCTTGCGCTAAGGATTCCCCAGCAGCCTTCAAGCGTGGTTTTTTGTCGGTTCTTGGGTCGAGGCTGAGCGCGTTGTGCCCTTTGAGCTCAGCCTCGAACTGGGATGCAAGTTTTCTGATCTCTGCATCGTCTTCGTCTGCAGGTTCTCGTTCAGATTCGGGGGGGGTCGGCTTCGCAGTTTCTTTGCCCTTGGCGCTAATGGGTGGTTTGGGTTCCACTGGGTGCAAGCCCATTATTTCTCTCATCATACGGGTGAACTCCTCCTCATCGATACTCACGTCTTTGTCCTTTTCTCCCTCGCTGCCTTCATTATCGTCGTCATCGTCATCATCATCGTCATCGTTGTCAAAGTCCATATCATCAAGCTCTGCGCCATCAATTCCTGCGTCCTCATTATTCAAGAAGGCTTCGAAGCGTGACACAATCTTGCGGAGGTCATCTTGTGTTTTGACGTCACCGAATCCTTTCCTAGCCTGTTGGGAGTCTTGTCTTTGCTTTCCGTCAAGCTCCCGTTCAAAATCCTCGTAATTGATGTCCATCCATGCTTCGCTATCATCCTGGTCCATACGATCCCACGATTTGATCTCCTCGTTGGAGGGTAGTGCGTCATCTCCGTCTTCTGCCAAGTCCTCTAGCACGATAGCTAGCTCTCGTACAGTTCTGCTCCTGCTTTTCTCTGCATTTGTTGCGAGCATCTCAAACCCGCAAGTGAGTTTCATGCCAATTTCCTGCCTGGCGAAGGCTTTTTCCATGTCGGCAGATGATACCTCTTCTTGTGCCCGTTGGAGTGCCGCTTGCCAGACCGGCGGCGACTCAAATCGCTGCGATCTTAGCTGTGCGAACAGGACTTTGCTAAATTTTACGGAGACTGTAACCAGGTCATCCGGCGGAAATGTGAGGGCCCCAGAGGGCGATATCACACGTCTAAGGCTAATGGCATCTCGTAGGTAGAAGGCTTCGACAGCAGGAGCCACGGATTTTGGCTGTGTATGTAGGATATATGCCACTTTTCGTGGTATCGTGACTAGCGAATGGTGAATGGAATCTGCAATTTGTCCTGGGTATTTCTCCAGTCTGTAAAATGCCTCTGCTTCAATCGTGGCCGACTGGACCAGTGCGTCTGGGTCGGACTTAAGTATTGCCACAGCGTCGGGCAAAGACAGGTTCCTGACTCTGAGACGAGCTTCGTCTTTCAGTGGTATGATGAAGAGCTTCCCATCGTGAATCCAGACTCGATTGTGGTCTATCTCTGGGCTAAGCCACTTTGGCAGAGCATTAGCCGCCTCGACGAGGAGAAATTCTCCATCCGTATCGAAGACTCTCACCCAAAGATTTGGATGGGACTTTGTCAGCTGCCTTAGTAGATAAACTATGAGCCATTCGTCTTCCACAGCGTCGCTGTAATCCGTGACGCCATGCAGGTAAACGAGGCCTAGGAGGACATATCAGCATTGCATTGCAAAGACCCGCAGGATAGTTACTTCGCCGGCTACACTCACCCTGCTCGTTCTTAAGTTCCAGATTGAGTTCGTCTTTTTGCCATATGTAATCCCTCGTTGAGTCATTGGCAAGTTTCAGAGCGGATTTTCGGATGGTCTCGATTTGAGACAGATGCTTGCGGGCGTCGAGCTTGGAGTCTAGAATGAAGAGCAAATACTCGACGCAGTTATCTGGGAGTTGTCTTTGAAAGCCGGCACTTCCTGTGTCTGGCCCATCCGTGCTTGCGTCTATAGTGATTTTAGAGGCCATTTTATTTCATTCAAATACTCTCCCGCGAGAACATGTCAAAGTCGAAGAGAATATTTCTTTCAGATGAATGAATGGTGAATGGTATTTTGCGTTGGATCTACAGGGTAAGGCAAATAAAAAAACCCGGCTTCTGTACGTACCTACCCAAGGCATGGAAGGTATTAGAGTGAGCCATTCAGGGCGTGTGGTGGTGGAAGCCAGGTACCTACCCACTTACCTTCCATTAGCTTACTGTCTCCCTAAGTACCTTACCTTAGGCGAGGCTCGGGTGGTACTTCACTCAGGCACTCAAGAAACTGCATCTGCGCTAGGCCTAAAGTACTTGGAAATAAAGAAACCCCACGCTGCCAGACACGTCTTGCTGAGGCTCCAACGCGTAAAGTATTTGGAGCTCTCTTTCAACGTCACTTTGTGCACCAACCTGACTGTATCCTGCATTGTCCTGTTCTGTTCCTCATTCGTCGTCATTTACTCACGAATATCCACGAATCCACGACCAACACCCCCGAATAATACCTTAAGACGCCTTGTCCAGGCCTATTTTCTGGGAAGGACTTACACAGCATACAGCGATGCCAGCAACAAAGAGATCAAGGCGTACTGTGCAGGATGACGATGACGAGGATGCCGTCAATGTACCGCAAACACAAACTGACCTGCGAGGGGATGATTCCGTAATTACCCAACTATATTCCACAACCGCCGCTTAAGCATGACCCGGCTAACCAGCAACACCAGAGAAAACGTGTGCGAGTGTCTATCGCTGAACAGACCAGAGACGATACGCCGGACCGAGATGAGTCGCCAAGTTCCGATAGCGAAGACGAAGATGACCACGAACGCGCGCAAACGCCTCCCCAGACGCAATACGAGTTGATGCGAGATGCCGGCTTCAAACACCTGGAGAATACCGACTGGGACGACCAACAGGCCACCCAGAAGCTTATGCAACGACCGCAGAGGGTTGGAAACAACATGGCATCAGAAAGCGGCATTATAGAAAGCATCACATGCATCAACTTTATGTGTCATGAACGGCTTCATGTTGAGTTAGGCCCCCTCATCAACTTCATCGTTGGCGAGAATGGAAGTGGAAAGAGTGCTGTTTTGACAGCCCTTACCCTTTGCCTCGGTGGAAAAGCCAGCGACACCAACCGTGGAGGGAGTTTGAAGACATTTGTCAAAGAGGGATGCGACCAGGGCAGCCTGGCCGTAAAGATCAAGAACGCCGGCTCAGATGCTTACATGCCAGAGGTATACGGCAACAGTATCATTGTTGAGCGTCATTTTTCCAAAACAGGCGCCAGTGGTTTCAAGATCAAAAGCGCTGCAGGTCGAACCATCTCGACAAAGAAGCAAGAGGTGGAAGAAATCTCCGAGTGGTACGGACTGCAGATTGGGAACCCTCTGACGGTCCTATCCCAGGATAACGCGCGTCAGTTCCTAAACGCGGCGACACCAGCGCAAAAGTACAAGTACTTTGTCTCTGGAGTTCAGCTGGAGCAGCTTGACAACGATTACAAGATGTCGCAGGACACTCTTGACAGAACCCTGCTCATCAGAGAAGACCTGACCGGCAAGATTGCCCTTGTCAAGAAAGACATGGAGGACGCGATGCGACTGGCTGAGACGGCACAGAAGAATCAAAGTCTCAGAGAAAGGGCTCGACATTACAGAAATCAGCTCGTATGGTCTCAGGTGGTGGAACAGGAGAGGTTGCTGGAGCAGCGCAACCAGGATATTGCAAAACGAGAAACGGCTATTAACGAGGCTGAACTGTACTGTCAAGAAACCACGACAGCTCACACATCAGCTGTTGAAAAATTAGAGCGCGCTAAGCAAGCAAGGCAGAACCTCGAAGCTGAACGGGAGGTTTACGAGGAGAAAATCTATGAAGCTGAGGCCGTCTACCATAAGGCTAGAGAAGAGCTCACTAGCGTGCACTTGGAAGAGCGTGACGCTCATGCACGACTCAAATCTACAAAGGTAGACATTACATCCTGCCAGAGAAAGATAAAGGAAGAAGAACAGCGTCTGGGCGAGTCTACGGGATCAGCTCGCGCAGCAAAGGATGCCGAACTCACGGAGGCAACTGACAAAGAGAGGACTCTGCAGCAACAAATTAAAGACGCTCAACAAGAGCTGCCAAGTCTCCAAGCGAACGTGCAGGAAGCTGAGCAGCAATACTCGAAACACCAGCAAGCCAGGGATGGCAAACGCCGGGACATTCTCACCGCACAGCAGCATGTTCAACAACTGGAAGCGAGCACTGGCTCACCGTTCGACGGATTTGAGCGAGACATGATCGGCCTGATCAAGGCCGTTGAGAACGACACTGGCTTTCAACAGAAGCCTATTGGACCCATCGGTGCTCGGGTCAGGCTTTCGAAGCCTGAATGGTCCGGTATTCTTGAGAAGACGCTAGGTGATGCATTAAATGCTTTCATTGTGAGAAGCAAGTCGGATCAATCAAGACTCTCAGGTATCATGCACCGGCTTCAGATGAAGAAGCCGCCACCAATCTATATCGCATATGCAACGCAGCTCAATACCGCAAACCAAGAGCCAGACGCGCAGTTTTCCACCATCCTGAGGGTGCTCCAGTTTGACGATGATATTATCCGATCGCAACTGATTATCAACAACTCAATTGAGAAGGTTATTCTAATCAATGAGCGCACAGAAGCTCAACGAGTTATGATCGACAACACACCCCCACGTAACGTGATAGCGTGCATCTGCTTCCATGATGGAAAGGGGAAACGCGGACATGGACTGCGCATTACGAATCGAAATGGATCAATTGGCACAAGTCCGATTCCGCCCAGTAGGGGCCGTCCTAGGATGCAGTCGGATTCCGCACGCCAGGTTGCGCTCCAGAAAGAAAACCTCAACCAGCTCGGCGCGGAACTACGAGAAATCAATACCGAAGAACGACAAGCTCAGCAAGCCCTTCAGAGGCATAGACATTCACTGGATGGCCATCGCAAGAACATGAGAGATCTCGAAAATAGTCTTCGTCGAGCGCAAGCTGAGATGGAACGAATTAGTATGGAGCTTGATACCTTTGAGGGTGTTGGCGATCGCCTAGAAAGCCTTCGAGCGTCACTGGAGGAAAAAAGGACGGAACTAGACCAGCTTGGTAATCAGTACGGTGCCTTGACGTTACAGAAGAGAACTCTCAACGCCAAGTCAGAGGAGGCAAAGCAACGACTTGACAAAGAGAAAGTTGAGCGGGACGATTTTCAAAGCAAGGTCAATAAGGCAGAAGAGAAGATTAATACGGTGGAAAACTTGCGACGTGTGGCCGTTTTCAATAAAAACGATGCATTTGAGAAGTTGGACATTGAGAAGGCAGAGCGGCGTCGTGCCATGGACAAGCGAGACCAGAAAGCTGCCGATGTCGAAGAATTTACGACTGAGGCACTCAAGATGGCTCCAGACCGTGTTCATATCCCCGACGACGAAACTCACGAGAGCATTGAGAAGAAGTACGAAAAGATCAGAGAGCAACTCAAAGCGAGAGAGAGGAGACTAGGCGCAACAGACAAGGAAATTTACGACCGTGCTGCCGCCGCCCGCCAAGCATACAACGACGTTGTGAGGCAAACCGAAGATGTGGATTTGACTATTGACTCGTTGAAGCGAGCTATCCAGCAACGCCTCCATCTCTGGCGCCAGTTCCAGCGTCAGATCAGCGCACGAATCCGCATCCAGTTCAATTATCTACTCAGTGAGCGTGGCTTCAGAGGAAAGATTGATCTCGACCACCGTGCCCGCAAGGTTCTCATTCAGATCGAGCCTGACGAGACCCGCAAGAGTTCCGCCGGAAGAAACACCAAGACATTGTCCGGTGGCGAGAAATCCTTCTCCTCAATATGCATGCTCCTCTCCGTTTGGGAGGCCATCGGATCGCCTATTCGCTGCCTTGATGAGTTCGACGTCTTCATGGATAATGTGAACCGTGCTATTAGTACAAACATGCTGGTAAGTCGTTACAAACGCATTAAAAAAAAAGGGGGGGGGGAGGGGAGATGGAGAGGAGGAAAATTAGTTCCCGATCTGACGTGAGATGCCACTTCTTGGAGCGATATCAGACTGACGTGGCTTTGTATACTTTCTTTAGGTGGATGCTGCACGTCGTTCCGTTTCACGGCAGTACATACTCATCACGCCCAACGCCATTGAGGGCCGGGCTAGGTTAGACAAAGATGTCAAGATAATCAGGTTTGTGTCATGGATTTTATTTTTGTTGGCCCAATATGATATTTCATTGCTGACAGATTCCTAGACTCGTGGATCCACGACAACGCACGCTCATCTAAAAGAGATTTGTCGATGCTACGAAAGTTGTTATGCCACTGACGGCAGGGGGCAAGATGGCGCTCAAGCCATTGGGGTTACTGGAAAGAATCCGTACATAGAATCCGTACATAGCTTGCAAGTTTTAAGGGGGACATAGGCGCTTCGGATGGAAAATGATTCACGGAACGGTCCATGGATTGAATTTGTTTGGTTTTCCTCATCTGAGAGGAGGTCATAGGTCTTCTCTTTTTCTCTCTCTTGTTTTAGCAGCGATTGTTCTGCGGGAGGGATTATAAATGTACATGATTTTATACACTATCGTACAGGGGCATTGATATGGTAGATTACGAGGCGCGCTGTCTTGGTGCTCAAATGCGAACCCCCTTGCTTCTGAGGACATTGACACCAGCGTTCAGAGTGAAGCTGGCATACTGTCCAAGAGATCCGACGAGGTTGCCGAGAGACTTGACCTCACCGAGCCTTCGCTGCAGGAACTGCCTGGTCTCGGCAAAGTCGGGAGATCGGTCGTTGGTCATAAAAAGCTCACTAGTGCTATAAATCATGGACAGACTTGCGCGCTTGGTATACCAAGAGGGATCAACGGCTTTGTCGCCGGCAAGAAACCAAATCTCGTCGGACAGAGCGGCAAGTTCTTTGAATGAAGCGGGAACATTGCTAGGTTGAGCCATGATAGCCAATGCCTAAGATGAGCAAAAATAAAAAGTGGTTAGTAAGTCGTCAAATGACAATGTCTCCTCCATTTATCAACGAACCTCTTGCCACCGGTCCAAAACCTCCTTGTTTCCCATCAATCGCTCCCAGGTTAATGCCTCTACACGAGAGGCCACGCTGGTGGTATTGTCTTCCTTAAACAACTGTTCATTGCGCTCTGCCAAAGCCTCTCGCTGTGAAACGAGATGATACTTGATAAGGCTGAAAGGGCCCTCCGGGACAACAGTAGCGCTAATGTCTAGGTAACCGGCGTCGCGGGCGCCAAGGCCCAGGGCTCGTTGCGAGAAGCCATGCTCTGGAATGTGTTTGTATGCGGCGGCAAGAATAGCCTTCTCAGCATCGCCAAAGGGCCCGGGAGGTGAGGGATGGTTGTCTGAGTGGTATGATCGTTGCACAAATCGCTGGGCTTTGGCAAGTCGGGGAGCACGCAAGGCGCAATGCCTGTGGAAGAGGCGAGTGGGAACAGCAGCCATGGGTGCTTAAGGATGGGAGGCTGGGCGATTGGTCAATGAGATGCGCTCGGGAAGACGGCGACAAATGCGAGAACGGAGCTCTAGATGTTGAGGTCTGGTGGTGGATGCTGTGAAATTCCCAATCGCGGGATCCGAGACGGACTTCGGCGTGGGGCGATTTCACCGGGGGAGCTCGGGCCACTTCCATATTTCATCTTATCGCAAAACAAAGTGTCTATGGGGACTTGAAGCAAGATTAGTTGGCGGTTTCTTGAGCCATGAAGATATAACGGTCATCATGACCAAACGCAGAGAGCAACCGAGCCAAGGGCCATGACCAACATAGCCACCTGCCGCCCTCAATGCCGTTAATTGCCTCTCGATGATGACGGGCGTGCTTGAAATTGCGTCTCATTCAAGGACAGGTTCACAGTCAGAGCAGGGTGGACATATCTCGCAGCACCTCCAAAAAGAACTCAACTCCACTCAACATGATAAGCTGTACTTTCCTGACGGTGGTCAACCCGAGGTACGAAGCACTGTCCCTGGTACATATGTCGTGTCTCAAGCATGACGCCCGTATATGGCAGTCATTGCCTGTGCGTGAGTCTCATCTCATATTCCTATATGCGAGCATCCTTTAAGCAAACTGGAGGAAGCCCCTGTAAGAACATATGCTTTCTTCGGCACTTCAAAGTCAGCAATGAGTGCAGCACCATGTTACTGTTTCCTTCCATTTCTTCTGTAGTCCGTATAAACTACTGTATGTCGGAGGGAAAAGTTCGTATTCCACAGGTACTGTACTTAAACGTGGCCCTAGCATGAGGTACAAGTACCGGTACCTACCTAAGTGTGCCCCAGTGCGGTCCACCTTCGCCGTTGGAGTGTGGGTTTTGGTGCTGTCATCAACTGCTTCGCCCAAGTCATCATCGCGCGAAGAACGGAGTAATCTGCACAAGGAGTAGGATCCGCTGACAACCTTGATGATCAGATCTCCGGCTATTCGTGCCCACCGTTCCGGGGCTTGTTGTTGCCGTCGTCGACCGTATGTAGAAAAACATCAAAGTTGATAACTAGCCATAATGCCTCTTTCTGCCTTCAGGTGACCGACTTGCAAAAGCAGGTCGCATACCTAGCTCGCAACCACTGTCAACCTGATGGGAAAAATTGCCTCACTCGGGGGGGGGGGAGTGGACATTGCGGATATCTGACAAACTTTTGCGGCAAATGATACGAGTGGGTTGTTGGTCCTACTTCTTAGCCATCGTGCTGCTTTGTGAAATAGTCAGTGTGATCTGTGTCATAATACACGCTTATTAGTACTCCCTTGGTATGCATGGCGTCCTGGAAGGCCAGCCAGTCATGCCAGCTCTTTTTGGGGGGAGGAGAGGGAAGCACCAGGCTCACTCACAGGCCCGTCATATTTTCAATCCAGCTTGACAAGGGTTATGAAGTCGGAGCAGGCCCGGACGGCGTGGCTTGAGACCCGCCTTGATTGACGACCACTACATCCGGAGTATTACTGAGTAGACCAAATGTCAAGGTAGTTGGCTCACGAGGTATACTTCCAAAAGTACAGTACTTGAGCTCCCAGCTGCGCTTCCTCGTCCAGAACGTAGGATCTGTACACATGGAGAGGCTAAGCAGTAGAGACAGTCACCGCCAAAGAGGCGTGTGACAACAGGTGTGATTGGTCGGGTGTTTCCGTCAAACGGCTCGTCGGATTATTTGTGTAACGGTGCGAACTCAATCCGGTACGAGATGATGCAGCAAATTTTATGGAAGGCTCAAAGTCTTGTCAAGTCACCGTCAGGTCCCACAACTCTTCACCTCTGGTAAGATGAGCGTGCCAATTGTTTCGAGCACGAAGTATTCGTTCTGCCTGTCCGTCATGGAAAAGCCAAAGGCCTTTCCAACCACCTGTTGTCGTTTTCTGTCCCATGCCTTCCGCATGGGGTATATGCTGGTGATTCCGAAGAAGCATGCGATAGACAGGGGTTTGATTTGGGAAGATACCCCCCAGAAAGTCAACTTGGAGACGCTGGTGATGCACTAAAAAGGAACAAAAGTCGTTCTTCTCCCCTCCCATGACCGGGGCATCGTGCACTGGCGAGCTTTAAGGTCGAAGAAACTATTTGATAGGCTCTCATACCCTTCGGGCATTTGCAGTGTAGAAAGCGGGAGGTGGATTCAGGGTGCAGATCTGGCGGGGAGAAACGATCCAGACAAGGCTATGCATGGTGGGCTATTCTTCGCAGGCAGGCTTGTTAGTTGGCTGCGTGTAGCAACTTTAAGCCGACGAAGGTATGAGAATAACATCGCAGCTTAGGTTAGAGTACGAGGGGGCATCTCCTTCCTTCCTCAGAATGGCAGCCAGCGAAAGCAAACTGAGGGATGCTCTCGAGATGTTGGTGGGTGAACCCCAAGACGATATGGACAGGGGGGCGGTCGGCACTAGCAGCCCGCTTCGAGCGGGTTGCAGTCTTGCGATCCACCCGACAAGTCTGGTTCTAACTGCGGATTGATGGCGCATCCCACCATCCGCTGAGCTCCACTGGGCAACCAACCGACGGTTATCGTAACAGAATTGGACCATATTCCTAGGAATTGCTGCGGAGACTATGCCTTGATTGCCCACCAGGTCTTGAGCATGACGGAGCATTGCCTCCATTGGCAAGGCAAATCCAAACCAGCCAAGAGGGCGAAAAGAGAGAAGAACCGGCCCGTGTGATTGCGGTACTGTTCTGTCTTTGGCGACGTCAACCGGCTATGTTTACCTGCGATAGGGTACGCCAGCTCGGGCAGCCCAGAGACTGGGTGAATTGTGAGAACATCTGTTAGTAGATGAGATGGGGCTTTATTTGAGAGAGAGATATATATAAAGGGGGAAGGGAGTTCAGGATGATAGAGCTGCGAGTTTGCTCTTTTGTCCCATCCTCACCCTTGAATTGCTGAGCACGCCAGCAGCTATGTTGGAACTAGTGGAACTGGAGGATATCAACAAGCACCAACAGCGAGCGCAAGAGAGTCAATTAGCAGTTCTATCGGGCGTAGATCGCATGTGAATCGGATGTGACATTGGACCTTGGGATCCAAGCACGATGTTAGTGCTATTCTGACCCGCTGCGTGCGTGCATGATAGGATTCGTACTCCGGTATGTTTAAAGTGGTGCTGAAAGGTGCGAGGATGTAACTGGAACTTTCCTGTTGGGATAGGTAGAGAGGTGGAGGTACCTACCTTACCTTAGGTAGGCAGATTATATCCAAGCAGTTGAGCAGTCTCTGGTACTATACTGTGCTATTAAATCAAGTGATACACAGTATACAGCAAAAAACTTTGACTGAGAGGTCAGGGATATCGCGTTAGTTGAAGTTGCCTCGTGGTGCCTCCTCTTGTCCACGGCTGACAGGGCTTGTGGGTTGCCTCAATAAGTTGCCTTGAGTTGCCTTGGGTCGCCCGTCAGTTGAGCCTCTCCCCACCCCTCCACTTGTCCAAAGTGTGAGGATTTTTCTACCAGAGTGGCTCGTAGATGGGAAAAGGAGCACCGGACGATAGTGATCACCAATCGCCAAGTCCACCGTCGCTGCCCTTGGTGTTGGTCTCTCGCACAAGCCGTACCATTCAGCAGTCTATTTTGTTCAGTTGCCTAGTTCAAAGACTACCTTACACGTCCCCGTGTCTTCGTTCCCCCTCTACACAGTGCAATATTAATCAGGCAGATAGATACATGCTATCTACATACAGTGGCTGGTACTGCACGCTGCACATTTGTATTGAAATCAAAAGAGGTCCTCTGTAAAGCCTCCCAGCATTGGAGTGAGCCGCAGGGTATTGCCATTGCTGGTTTTTCACGAGGTGGTCTTAATATTGCTTTCTTCTTAGTTTGATTTGAGGTACTGCATGCCGTCTTACTTGCATGTAGTTGAGATTTACGTTGTCCGATCTCGCCTGTTTATCTAACCAGGCTTTTTTCTGAATACCAGCAGCTACTGATTGGACTTTGGGACAGTGTTAGCCTACTCCCACTACTCCATGTAAGTGCTCTCTAGACTGGCAGAAATCATGATCCCGCCATTTTAGCCACTTCTGTACACCAGTTAATGATAGTGACAAATGACGACATTCGGCTTGCATTTCACAGTTAAACCCCATAATCAATTATAACGGTAGGTGAGCAATGATGAAAAGTGTAGACTGGACAGTGATCATGAATGTGCCACCTCTTAAAGGTCATGGTACTTTTTACAGCCATTATGAATTTGCAATAGGGACATGGGACTATGTAGACTTGTTGGACAGGGATTCCGCCACCAGTGCCGTAGCTATCCCAGTTCGAGTTAATGGAATCAAACGCGTTGGCCGAGTTGAGCAACAAGATGTCGAGGAGGGGAGTCCTAGATTACCATAATGATGATAGATGCGCCAGGGATGCCGTCTTTCGAGAATCTATGAACCCAGCTGAGTGTTTTTGTTCCGAGAGGATCGTTCTCTCCTAGAGACTCGGAATTGAGAAAAGAAGAACAAACTCGCAATCTTGACTACGGAGCTGCAAGAGACACTTATCCAAGAGAAACTAAGCCCTGCGGCTGAATGAGAGCTCCTTGGAGGGGGAGATATACCAACAGCCCAGTAGGGCAGAAGCAGCACGTTTTTTTTTTCAGCCCGCCTAGGTAGGGAAGACCCTGGAGCAACTTTTCCCACGCAGGCACATCAATACTGAGCTGAGGGCGACTCTCGCCACACCGGCTGCCACCAATTTGGTACAAGCCCCGTCGGCACCGCATTACCGGTCGCTTACCCTCCGGCGTGGGCTCTGTTTGCACCCGTGAGATCTGCAGTAATTAGCTTGTCTATAGCTGCCATTCCAATATTGCGAAGTGCATAGTACTAAGAGTGTCGTGTGTGCATATGATAACTTCCTTTGCCACACTCTTGGCTCTCCATAGCAACTAACTTAATGGAGGATTGCACCCCGACATATATTGCGGGTGTGCGTATGCAAGTGCACGTACTTTGAATGGTGAATCTGAAAGTTGCAGCCAGTCAACCCAAATATGTACTTCTCTTGGCTATTGTAGGTATGTACATTCATTGAATTTGATTTTACACCGCAGGAAATAAACTCAAACTGAAAAAAAAAAAAACAATCAATAAAAACCCTGCAAAATGGGAAAAAGAAAAGAAACACAAGTAATCTTGATGGAGAAAATTTTCACCTCCCCTCTCCCTACAACAGTGATCAAGAGAAAACCAAGAAAAAATCTTCCGTCGCCAATCAAAAACCCAACCGTTTTTTGGGCACCCTTCCATTCGAGCCTGAAAATAAGCAACCCCCCCGGGCGCCATCTTTTCATCACCTCAGTGCCGGTGTCTGCTCCAGTACTTTGCCAGATTGTAATGCTCGAGGTACTTCGTGCTCCATACTGTATTATCTTACCTTATTTTAATTAATGGAGGTACGAAAGAACAAGGAAAGACAGGGTCGGTAAGTAAGTTACTCCGTAGCTGCATCGTGGATCCCAGAGGACCCCCTAGTCACCTCCCCGTTTCATCGCTCTCATTCGTCGCCTGGTCCATCTCCACTCTCATCAACGCGTCTTTTCTTTTTGCGACAGACAAGGAACTTACAGAAGGCAGAGAGACGAGACAGCCGACATCTGCTCAAACAAGTCTCTTTTTCTCAGTTGTTCCTCCCCGCCCATCCGCCATTCCCCCCCCCCGATCCCGACCGCGAATCGCCCGTGCTGCAGCCAACTTGCATTTATGCAACACTCGACATCGTCCTCTCGCTGACTCCGGACCAGTGGCTTGTTTTCGCCTGCTTCTCGGACCTCCCCCAGAGCTACTCCCGCATTTCAGGTTCCTTTTTTGCGACGTGGACACTGACACGCTGCACTCCCGCCTATCCAAACCGGCCGCGAGTTTCTCACCGCGCGACAAGGACACCCTCCACCCCTCCCAAAAAGCTCGACATTATTGTAGAGCATACTTGCCATGGGTATGTCACCATCTTCCATTGCTTCATGAACCTCTGCCCTCAAGCTGTGGCCTCTGCGACAAAAACTTTCTGCCTTCGAAACGCGTTGCGCCTGTCGCTTCTTCAGCCAGAACCGTGTCGCCGCCCAGCTTAGTCTCTGCCCGTACATCTCCCTCCTGCCCTCTCCCTCGCGCGCTCTTCCTCTTCCCTTTCGTCATCGTCCCCTCCAGCTTGTCCTGCGTCCTGCTCAGACATTCTAGCTCTGAGCCTCAACATCCCCCCCTTCAAGCCTGGCCCTTCTCCGCCTGAGCCTCAGCAAACAAAAACTGAGCGCATTCATGCCCCAAGCCTTGTTCAGTGCCCCAACACTTCCACTCCTGGAGTGTCTTCATCAATCAGTGTGATACTACCTATTACTTGCTTGATGCACCTCAGAGTGCCAAATTCATTCCCGAACATGTCTTCCAGTCGCTCCTCTCTTGTCGCCCTTCCCCAATACACTGCATTATCAAACCCCCTTACCTGCATGTCTCCCGCCAGGTCCACTCGGCCTTCCCCCTCTGCCTGTCCTGTCACCACCCCTCCACCACGGCCTTACCTTGTTACTACCCTCGCTCCCCGTTATTTCAAATCACTCTTTCTCTTTCACTGCGCTTCTTGCCGTTGGCTCTTGTCATAGATATTCTCTTTGATTTCGCTTCTGACGCTTACCTTTCTGTAGCTGATTCAGGCGACACATACCGACCCGTGAGTAGTTCCCCAGTCTTCTTTCGATCCTGATTCTGTTTTCTATTCATTATCTGTCTGTCCCTTTGCAATCAAACCATCATCCGTTTCAGCGCCAGGGCATGTGCCTCCCCCGCGCGATTGAACTGCTGTTGTTCCTGACTGAGTTTGAGCCTCTACCCCTCGCTTCACTTCGGCTTCAGCGTTGCTGGTGCTGCAACCTTTGAGAGCTCCGGGCAGGCTCCGCTCATCCGAAACCCACCGTTGCGACTGGCTACTCTTGCTCATCTTGTTGTTTCTTCTTCTCCTTCTTCTTCTTCATGTTCTTCTCGTAATTGCGCAGTGCGCTGAATCGAGTGTTTGGTACCTGGGAATTGAGCGGCTATTCGCTGCTTTGGTTGGGGTGAATCACTTGTTGCTGGAGCGCGCGCCGCATCCACCCCCACCCAATGCTCCGTACTATCCTCGCCTCACCCGTCTCACCAACGCCTGCTTCCCCCATCGCACCGCACATGTTCCTCTATCCCTCCTCGCATGGAACAATATCCATCTCATCACACCGCTAACCGCTACCAGCGCGAACGGTCCCGATCACCTCGACGACGCTCCAGAAGCCCTGGCCGATCAAATCGACGCCGGTCCTACTCCCCCCGCAGCCGATCAGCAAGCCGGGACGATTATCGCCGAGGACGTGATCGCTCGCCCATGACTAGCACAGGTGCCCCCGGTGGAGGACCAAGTGCAGGATATAGCGGGCAGGCTCCTCATCGATCGTATGAGGAACGGGCTGCCGCTCGAGAACAAATGATGAACAACATTCGCGAAACCTCCCAGCAAGACCGCCGGGTCTACGTCGGCAATCTTTCCTACGATGTCAAGTGGCACCATCTTAAGGATTTTATGAGACAGGGTGAGGCTTTCAATGCCGCGGATTCTGAATCTGGAGGACTTATGTGGGACTGACGAGATGGTAATCTAGCTGGAGAGGTACTCTTTGCCGACGTACTATTGCTTCCAAACGGAATGTCGAAGGTGGGCTTCATTGCATAGTCTTTGGTTGGCTTTCTTTTGTGGTTTTCTCCCTCTTAGACTTATGGATCGTTGGGTTGACGGGTTGGGACGTTGTCCTTGGATGATTGTAGGGATGCGGGTAAGCTTGTCCTTTACTGAATGGATAGCAGTTCTAACAAGCTAACTCGTCCCTAGAATTGTGGAATACGCTACACGGGAGCAAGCCCAACAGGCTGTTGCCCAGCTTAGCAACCAGAACCTCATGGGTCGCCTTGTCTACGTCCGCGAGGTTCGTTACACTCAATGCTTGCGGCCAAAGGTGCCTGACTACTGACAAGGGACATCTAGGACCGCGAGGCTGAACCTCGATTTATTGGCGCCACTGGTGGCAACCGCGGTGGATTTGCTGGCGGTGCCGGCGGTGGTGGTCCCGGAATGCCGGGCGGCTTCAACCCTGGCTACGGCGGTGGTGGCCCTGGAGGCGGCGGTCGTCAGATCTACGTTGCCAACGTTTGTTACTCCCCCTTGGCTCTATGTGCTTGCCACTCCTTTTTTTAACGCACGTGTTTAGCTACCTTTCAATGTCGGCTGGCAAGACCTGAAAGATCTTTTCCGACAAGCAGGTATGTCATTTCTTGGCCGCCCATAATTAGCCAGGAGTTCGAGATGAGCCCCCTAACAGAATTGTGTAGCTCGAAATGGGGGCGTTGTTCGCGCCGATGTCCATGCCGGTCCTGATGGTCGACCCAAGGGATCCGGAATCGTCGTTTTCGAAAGTCCCGATGATGCTCGCAATGCTATCCAGCAATTCAATGGCTATGATTGGCACTCCCGAATCCTCGAGGTTCGTGAGGACCGATATGCTGGCAGTGGCCCTGGTATGGGCTTCCGTGGTGGCTTTGGCGGCGGCATGCGAGGTGGCTACGGCGGCGGCGGCGGCTTTGGCCGTGGAGGCTTCGGTGGTGGCCGTGGCGGCTTCGGCTTCGGTGGTCGGGGTGGCTTCTCCGGAGGCGGTGGTCCTGGAGGTCCCGGCGGTCCCGGCGGTCCTGGTGGCCCTGGTGGTGGTTTTGATGCCCCTGCTGCCTCGGTGCCACCAAATCCCTTCACAGACTTCGCCACTTCAGGAACTGAGAGAAGCGAGATCATCTTCGTTCGCAACGTAGGTTTCCTGGTATCATATTGATATTGACTCATGGCTGATTCTCGACAGCTTCCTTGGTCTACTAGCAACGACGATCTCGTTGAGCTCTTCACCACCATCGGCAAGGTTGAGCAAGCTGAAATTCAGTACGAGCCCAGTGGTCGTTCTCGAGGCTCTGGTGTAGTTCGCTTTGATTCTGCTGAGACTGCTGAGACGGCCATTGCCAAATTCCAGGGCTACCAGTATGGTGGTCGTCCTCTCAACCTGAGCTTTGTCAAGTACCTAACCCAGCCGGGCGGTGATCCTATGGAAGCTGACCCTCATGGCGGACTTACCCAGGATCAGATCATGTGATTCTGATTTCGACAGCCATGCCAACAAGCTACATGTAGTCGGGATGGGAGAGCTATTAGGGGTCTCCGCGACGAAACTTTCCTTTGTTCTTTTTGGGCGACGAGAACTTTCGTCTCGACCCGTTTTCATTTCTAATACGACCCATTATTTGGACCAAATTTCTTTCTGCGTGCAACAATAACAAAACTGGGAGGCACTGGCGCTGGAAACTTCCGGAGTCGCGGTCTCGATGTCGACGAAGAACCGACGCCTTGTAATAGTTTGGGGATAGCTGGCGAGGGGGAAAACCGGTCACAGGGTAGTCGGATACCAGCGGATTCACTTGCGTTTCCCTTGGATGCCTTGGTTACGACGAGCAGCAAAATCAAGACGTGGGTTCTTTCAGTGAATGGGCAGACCGATGGACGACAATCTGGTCTGACACTCCAGATGGGGAGGTGACAGATGGCAACTACCTAGAATGTATCTCGAGTAATCATCTGATGATTTATATGATTGACAGTTGGTGGGTGAGGAGAGTGGCGCAAGTCGTACGTGGGTTTTTGCGTAGCATTTTGGGCGCATTACAAGTCCCGTCGGACCGGAGCATCTACTGAGCGTCGGGAGTGTATATTCGTACCGGCCGTGGCGTGGGTTCATGTTTTAGGCTGATGGCTGCTCGCGTCAGGGTCTGCCGGACGAGAAAATGCGGTCCTCCTCTAGGAAGCGTCTTTTTGGAGGCGATGTGTATTACGTCGGGCGTAGAAGGCCACCTTCAAGATGAACATGCTAGTCGTTGGCATTTGCTATGCCCGGAACTTTGGGCTCCTTTATTTTGGTAATGCAAGACAAAGGGGCTTTTCATAGCAACCAAAGGAGGATGATTGTACCAAGCTTGGCCGGGTATATCTTCCTTGACAGTGTTACCATAGTAATCTGTATTGACCCCACACTTCTATGTCAGATAGATAGCAAACTACCTCGTTGGATTAATCTATCAAGATGAACATCTTTATTCCTCGTCTGATTGAGCTCCAGATTATCACATTGTTTCCCAACCTTTGCGATATGCCACCCGTGAGCGAACGAACTACTAGCTACTTTAGCGACATAGATAGATTAACTAACTGCCTTACCTAACTGTAAAGGTACTGATCGACACTTGATCCTGGGTTTCGCAACTGTGTCATAGGAGACAGGTCGTTTTGTGATCTGGCACTAGGGGCCTGGCTCATGCTCTAGCTTTTCTGAGACAGTGAAGAGAGCGATAGATTATTGATTCAATGCTTTGCATCATGCTCCCTACGAATGATAGAGAGGGACAGGGGAGTTACGTGTCAAGGATAGGAAAAATAGGAAAATAAGAAACTATGTTGAGTGCCTCAAGTCGGATTTTCATCAAAACAGCGTACGAGCTCCAACATAATCGAGTGTATAACCCTAGCATGGCCCACTTGGTATTGACTAATATTGCGAAGATGAAAGGAACAGACACACATCTGTCGCTGAAATGCATACGCATTTTTATCGTTGACAGTTTCGGCTTATATTCATTTGTTTGAGAGCCTCTCGCACAGGCGGTGCAGTGCCTTGCACTTTGTAGATCTTTGGTTTGGAGTGCAACAATTTGTGAGGTACTCTATTTCATGCGAGCTGTAGCAGAGTTCAAGGTGAATAACGAGTTTGCCAAGGACCTGGGTGACAGCGCAGAACGCCCATTCCTTGCATAGTATTGGGAACATGGCAGCACGCAATGTGATGCCACTACAGAGCACACACGCGGCGAAATTGGTTTCCGCCAGCATCATATTTCAGAACCCACAACATGCCGACCTTGAAGTGCCATAAACCGCTGGTGTTGTCTAAATGGCGGTGGCGTACTCGCATGGGCATGAGAGGCCGGAAGTTGGCAGACATATAAGTATGAAGCAAAAACGGAAACTTGAGCCTTTTCTTCTTGGGGGCTATCCGGGGGTAGGATGATTAATTAATGAAGCTGACTCATTTCCAGTCCACCGTTGATGTTGGTACTGAAACGAAACATGTCATTCCTATGGAGGTTAGGAAGTGGGATATGGTGAGTCATTCATTAAGCTGCAGCCTTCTTCTTCTTTGCCTTGGCCTTCTTCTTGCTTCTATCCCTAGGCTTCAATGCCGTCATCCCTGCTTTACATACATCCGCGTACCGAACATAGAAACCATCGAGTTCATCTGGCTGCACTACGGTTGACAGCTTGACTTTGCTTGACCGGTCTTTCTTTCCTTGCCCATTCGATGCACGGATGACGATTGGTAGCGGCTTCTTGGGATAAATATCTGGTAGGGCGTTCTCCTCTGATGAGACGGAGAGGTCCTGACCATAGGTCACTGAAAGAATATCAATACTGTGGGCCAATTTTGAGAGGAGACATAATCCAGTAACACCGTGGATTCTAGGGAGTTCTTACGGCGTTTTTGACTTAGATAAATTGCTCCATGATCTTTTCCTTTGCGGTTGTCGAAGAGCTCACCCAGCTTGGCGAAGAACTAAGCTCGAGCGTCAGTTTCGATCTCGGAGCAAACAAGGGGTGAGTGAATAGGCAATTCTTAAATCGCTGCTGAGTTGGATCTTAGTGAGCGAACTAACCTCGTCGTGGCTCATGTGACCTCCCGCCATGATGTTGAAATGGGCCGCTTCGATGGGAAGGGAGTTTGGTGTACAAGTCGATGAAGCTCTCGAATTTGGGATGAGGTTGAGATTCTGGCCTTTGCCCCGCCAATTCCAACCAGTCGAAGGTGTGGCGCGACCAGGCTCTGTGGCGGGGCGTTTTGCCGCGCAGTGACGTACCGCGCGGCTGGCTGGTCAACTTTTTTTTTCTCCTTCTCTCCCTCCACTCTAAAGTTTGCCTTGGCCATTGATTGGTGAAAGTTGTCGATACTGGTGAAACTGAAGTATCTGAAGGCTTGTTGTTAGATTGTCCATCTTCACCTCACTACATATTTTTGGTCTCACCTCTTGTGGGTTTGGATTATTTATTCGCTCTAAACCCAACCCCCCCCCCCCCCCCCCCCCCCGGCTACGTTGAACTGAAGGGGGAGCTTCTCATCATGACTTCTGTGCCAGAGCTGCAGCAGAAGCTCTTCAAGCGCATGGGCTTGGATGCGCCGGAGCCGAAGCAGACTCGAAATAACAGGCAAGGGGGACGCGGAGGTCGTGCAGGCCATCAGTCTTCTAGAAAGGAGCAGCGAAAAGCCCAACGGGTTCAGAAGAGAACCCATATCTATTCCAAAGCAACACAATCCGAAAATAAGTATCAGTTGCATGGCCAGGCAAGACAGAATCGTGCACAAGGAACCAAGTCGAAGGTAGCGCAACTACAACGCAATCCTTCGAAACAAATTGAGGATGATGAAGACAAATACGAAGACGACGATATCACTTCCTCAAATGAAAGCGAAGGAGGAGAGGAAGTAACTGACGAGGGAGAGGAAGAAGAGGAAGACTACAACGACAGTGGCGACAACCCAGATCATAGCGATGAGGAAACCCGGCTACGAGGATTAGTCAGAGACAAAGGCGTGCCAAAAGCGACTCAAGAAAGACTTGCTCAAGATGACGCAGAGATCGCGGAGTTTGAGAGGAAGTTGGGGATCAAGAAAGGACGGAAATCACTTCCTCAAGCTTTCAAAGAAGACGGACTTGATGAGCTAATGGGCGGTTTTGACGACGCCGTTGAGGGGAGCAGTGATGACGAAAACAAGAAGAGGAAAAGTGAATATGACGACTGGCTTGCTTCTAAGCGGAGAAAGACTTCGCAATCGACTGCTAAAACGAGAACCCGCGGTGAGAGCGACGAGGATGACGATTTTGACACGGATGGTAATGAAGAAGACGATCTAGACATGCTGGATGATGAAGATGATGAAGGGAGTGAAGATGATGACGATGGCCAGGATGAAGGGATGAGCGGGCTTGACGACGAGTCGTTTGAAGGATTTGACTCAGACTCTTCAGACAAACCACACTCTCAATCTCAACAAAAAGAGAACCCGTACGTGGCACCCACCACTGGCGTCACAATTGCAAAATACATCCCTCCCTCTCTACGAAAAGCCTCAGGGACAGAGGAAGAGAACAGAACGCGACTATGGAAACAAGTTCAGGGTTTAATCAATCGTCTCACGGATGCTAATATTTTGTCAATTGTGCAATCCGTTGAGGAACTCTATCAAAAGAATGCTCGCGGTGATGTTACCGACATCATCACAGATTCTATCATGGCACAAATTTGCAAACCTGAGACCTTGCCGGACCAATTCTTTGTTCTCACTGGTGGATTTGCCGCCGCAATCTACCGTATCATAGGATCTAGTTTTGGATCCCACTTACTACGACGAACTGTGACGGAGTTCGGCCAGCAGTATGACCAAGCAAACAAAGATTCTGGTGATCAGTCAGCAATTCAGAAGGAGGCCTCCAATATTCTCACTTTCATCTCTCAGCTCTACGTCTTTGAGGTGGCCAGCAGCAAGATTATCTTTGATTACATGGAGAGGCTACTGAGAGATCTCACGGAGATCAACGTTGAGCTGCTTCTTCGAATCTGCCGCATGTCTGGCCGGTTGCTCCGAAGAGATGACCCTCAGTCCCTGAAGCATGTGGCTAGTGTTTTGAACCAATCCGTTTCGAAGGCAGGGTATGCCAACGTTTCGGTCCGTACCAAGTTTATGATTGAGACGATCACAGATCTGAAGAATAGTAAGCCTAAAGCAAGAGGCATGGACTCGAGCATCGTGTCAGAGCATGTGCAACGCATGAAAAAACGGCTTGGAGAACTCAAGTCTCAGTCACGAAGACTCGATGGCCTGGCACCAATGGGTATAGGCTTGGTCGATATCGAGGGCGCTGACACAAGGGGCAAATGGTGGCTAGTGGGCGCGAGCGTACCCAAGAACTTGGAGAGGTCCAAGGAGGAGCGAGATGCCGACAGAGGCAGAAATCCGGAATCTGAACTGTCAGACACTGAGGATATGGATATTGTACTGCCGGATTATCCCAAAAAGGCGCGGGCACAGGGTCTCAGCGGAGCAGCACAAATTGCCATTTTCACAGCGCTAATGTCGGCAACCGACTTTGAACATGGTTATCGACAATTCCTCAACCTCCGTCTTAAGAGGGATGACCAGCTAGAGATTACCCGAGTCCTTGTACAGTGTGTGGGCAGCGAGACAGAATACAACCCATACTACGCACTGGTCGGCAGACAGGCTTGCTCCAACAACAAAGTCAGGTTCGGACTGCAGGACCGCCTCTGGAAGATATTCCGAAGCCTAGGGGAGTCTCTTTTCGGAGAAGACCCGGAAGATGACGAGACGGCTGAAGGAGAACGAATGAAAGACGAGAGGCGAATTGCAAATGTTGCCCAGTTCTACGCCTCCCTTATCGCAGATGGAGCACTGAGCATTGCAATCCTAAAACCCCTAGAGCTTCCAAAGACGACCGAATGGACATCCATGTTTGTGCAGCACCTCGTCATTGCGTTACTCAAAGAGTGTCGAAGCAAGGGTCCGAGTGAGGATGTCAAGGTGGAGAAGATATTTGGACCTGTCAGAGATATCTATGGTCTTGCAGCGGGCCTTCATTGGTTGTTACGAAAGAAGATCCGGAAAACCCAGCTGATCGGGCCCAAGCAGCTGAAGAAGCTGGAGCGAGTGAGAGAAAAGGCGCAAGCAACGGTGCAATCAGTAAACGCAGACGACGGAGGGGCCATGGAGCTATGAATAAGAGTGACAGGGAACCAACCCCCCCAAAGAAAACATAGGGATTTTGGGGCTTAGTGGTCACTTCCATTACGATAGAAAGCATTCGGAGCTTTGTTCCGAGTTGACAGTGTTTTTTCAAATAGTGACACATTTAGAATGGAGGAGCCGCTAGGTGTGAGGCATTACCCCGTAAAGCTACCACGGAGGAGTCAAAAGGTAGAGCACCATGGATAATAGAGTCCCAGTCCCATCTCGTTGATGTGTTTGTGTTAGCTTATTGCAAGCAAATGCGCGTTTTCGGCATAATGCATCACCGACGAGCAGTGACGTCGGCAATTTTTTTTTCCTTTTTTTTTTTTCCTCCTAATACTTTTTTCTGGGGGTTCCTCCAGTGGGTCGGCTAGGCACGGGATTGTGAATGTGGTGCCGGACGGTCAGCCGACGAAGTTGATGCAGAGAAGGGACGGCATAAGGGAGTAGAGGCGAAGAGGCGACGGGAGTCACATTGATTGCTAATGGTGTGCAGGTCTCCTTAATTGCCATTAGAGGTAACACCTTTGTAGCGAGCCTCTGGGATAGAGGGGTATTTGTAAGGCTATTGATAAGGTAGGGCCTTAAAACATGAAGTAGCTTCTAGTAGCTGTAGCTCGCACCTCGGCGAAACTGTGGCGCATAGGTACGGAAAGATCAGGAAAGCTCGGGCGTTCCCTCCATGACTTTGGTTTCGCTGTTGGGAAGTGGTCGCCTGTTAGGGAGAGAGGAGTTTGGTTGAAAAGATGGGTGCTTGAGATTGCCCCAATGGATTACGGAGGAGAGCCCCCCGCCAACTTAGGCCAAGGTGGTGCGGTGCGCAATGGAAGGCAGTTCCGTTGGATCGCCGGACATGCAAGTCCAGGTGATGGGGCGGGGGCAAACGGGCTCTCGGTGAGGCCCTAGCTGTCACCGCGGTCACTGGAAGAAACGCTTGAAGCCCACTGAAGATTGGTACGTACCTGCAGTTATAGCACCCTGGACCGACTTTTTTTTTAGCCTTCCAAGGTTTTCGGCACGTTCCCCAGGCAAAAAAAATTACATGTCCAGTACCTGATGGGCGGGCGACACTTTGCCGAAGCTCCCTGCTGGAACGTCCCTGCTGTTCCGTGTGCGCGCGGCCTAAACAACGAGCTTTGCTAATTCGCATCGAATCTTCTCCGTCAACCTCGACCCTCAAACTCTCTTGTCCTCTAAAAGACCCTCCTCCTTCCCTCCACCTTTCCGCTCCCATCATCAACCTCCCCCATTGTGCCTCGACACGCACGAATTATCCACCCACCATGCTTTCCAGTCGTTTAATATCCAAAGCCGCTCGTCCGGCCTTTCAAAGGTCCTCGTAAGTTTCCCGTCTTCCTGGGTTTGCCGTTGCCACACACTCAGAGCTTCCATTCTTGCTGCTCCGCCAGCCGCAAAATAACTCGTGGACTAACACCTCGCTCCTTGCACTCGGCAGTCTCCCCGTTATCGTCTCTTCCCCGAGCTTGTCGCGATGGACTCGTGGATATTCTTCTGCTGCTGGTATGTTTGCTGCTAATGAAAACGGTTTTGCTTGAGACATATCCAACTTGCAGTGATACTGACCAGATTTCCCAGAGGAGAAGGATCTCGTCATCATTGGCGGCGGCGTGGCTGGCTATGTCGCTGCTATCAAGGCTGGCCAGGACGGCATGAAGGTGTGTGCATTGGACAATATCTACTTTCACTCTGCTATGGGAAATTTATCGGTAATCGCTGACACAAAGATATAGGTTACCTGCATCGAGAAGCGCGGCGCCCTTGGCGGTACCTGCCTCAATGTCGGCTGCATTCCCTCAAAATCTCTTCTCAACAACTCCCATCTCTACCACCAGATTCTCCACGACACCAAGAAGCGCGGTATCGAAGTCGGCGACGTGAAGCTCAATCTGGCCAACTTCATGAAGGCCAAGGACGATGCCGTCACAGGTCTTACCAAGGGTGTTGAGTTCCTCCTCAAGAAGAACGGTGTTGAGTATATCAAAGGCACTGGCTCCTTCGTCGATGAGCACGAGATCAAGGTTGCTCTCAATGATGGCGGTGAGACAAGTGTCCGCGGCAAGAACATCCTGATCGCGACCGGTTCCGAGGCCACTCCCTTCCCTGGTCTTGAGATTGACGAGAAGCGTGTTGTCACCAGCACCGGCGCTCTCTCCCTTGAGAAGATCCCCGAGAGCCTGACTGTTATTGGAGGTGGTATCATTGGACTCGAGATGGCTTCTGTCTGGTCCCGCCTGGGTACCAAGGTCACTGTCGTCGAGTTCCTTGGTCAAATTGGCGGCCCTGGCATGGATACCGAGGTTGCCAAGGCTACCCAGAAGCTTCTCAAGAAGCAGGGCATTGATTTCAAGCTCAACACCAAGGTTGTCAGCGGCGATACCTCTGGCGAGCATGTGAAACTTGAGGTTGATGCTGCCAAGGGTGGCAAGCCTGAGAGCGTAAGTAAATTGAGCAAACCTAGCTGCTTCTCATGAATGGATTTGCTAAGTTGATGATAAGATTGAATCCGAGGTTGTTCTCGTAGCCATCGGCCGTCGACCCTACACTGGTGGCCTTGGCCTTGAGAACATTGGCATGGAACTTGACGAGCGCGGCCGTGTTATCATCGACTCTGAATATCGAACCAAGCTTCCCCACATCCGATGTGTTGGTGATGTCACTTTCGGACCCATGCTTGCTCACAAGGCCGAAGAGGAGGCTGTTGCCGTTGTCGAATACATCAAGAAGGGCTACGGTCACGTCAACTACGGTGTGATCCCCTCCGTCATGTACACCCACCCCGAGGTCGCCTGGGTTGGCCAGACCGAGCAGGACCTTAAGGCCCAGAACATTCCCTTCCGGGTCGGTACTTTCCCTTTTACCGCCAACTCCCGAGCCAAGACCAACCTCGACACCGATGGCTTTGTCAAGATGATTGCTGACCCCGAGACCGACCGTCTCCTGGGTGTTCACATCGTTGGACCCAACGCCGGTGAGATGATCGCAGAGGGTGCCCTAGCTTTGGAATACGGTGCCTCTACCGAAGATATTGCCCGAACTTGCCATGCTCACCCTACCCTTGCCGAAGCTTTTAAGGAGGCTGCTATGGCCACTCACTCTAAGGCCATTCACTTCTAAGCGGGATGGGAGAAGTTAGAGTAGAGTGCTTGATAAATGTGCGCCGGAGCAGAGATAGTCTGGCGCAGCCTGTTTCTTGCGTGCCTCTTATGGCGAAGAATAGAGACTCTGGGACTAGAGAGAGTAAGAGGGCGTCTGCCGTTGTCGTGGGCAGAAGGCAAGAAGGGGTTTTTGAATAAACATCTGCGTGAAGCGGACACTAGCCTAAGCCGACTCGGTCTCAGGGTTGTGTAAAACTAGTAATATTTTCTTTTTGCCGTAGCATGATGAATGGAAACTGGACCAAAACAAATACAATTCACATTTCGTCGATATCGTCATATAAGCCAAGATTTGCCGGAACAAAGCAGTCGGCTGTTGAACTCGTTTTACCTAAAGCATGATTTACTACAGATATAATAAGCGCTGCCTAAGTGGTTGTTCCATTGCTCTATTCTGGGTGAATATTGCTGTCCTCTAAACTAATTGCTTGGTTGAGTGGTGGTCATTTGTTGTAAAGCGCAATTCGCACATCTCCCTTTAGGACTTTTGTAATCCATGAGACGTGACTGGCTAAACTTGGCTGAGGGCAAAGTAACAAATCCCCTGCATTGAGAATACAAACCGTTCGATATCTACGGAATCTTCAATTTTATTAGACGAGGCAGGACTGGTGATCTGTTGCAGAAGCCCCCGGTTCAAATTCTTTGAGATTTCGGGCGAAGGGGGCTCTTCTCGGGGCATTTGTCTGCCGGATCAGGCCATTTGCAACCGGGTTGATCGGGAGGTGGAGGGAGGAGAGAGGAGGGAGGGGGAAGAGACTGAGAACTCCAGTGGTGGAGAGAACTGGGGATGCCGACCCTGACGTGCAGGTGAGGCAGAGCGGTATCGAAGTAAGGAGGGCAGTTAGGTAAGGTATAGGTACCCAGTTACTCGAGTATATATACTACCTCACCTATCATATTTAAAAGCCCTAAACATGACTGGTTGGCTCTGTAAAGAATAGACGGCCGTGCAAGCCGAGTTCAATCATGAACTGGAGTGGTGAGGCTCAACTGGCTGAGCTGAGCTATGTCATTCATACAGGCCTGGTAGACTACCTACCGGGGTAGGAAAGGATGTGTAAAAGAGTGACTTCGCCTCAGTTGTTGTTGAGGTACTCCGTAGCCCGTATAGAGTACGACAGGGTTCTCTTTGCCATTGCATATTGAGCTACTGTAGGTATGTACTGACGATTCGACCTAAGCAGTTCGTACTCGTTCTTGCGGTGGATCTCGTGTTGAAGGTGGTTCTCCATTGTTGTACTTTGTAAGCAAGGGGTTGGTCATGACCAAGATAAGTGACCAGTTCTGAGGGGGTGATGCTATGGAAGGTGCCTTGGTCTACCACGGCACTCATTTCTGGTCTCATCATATCAATCATTGTGCAGGATTTACGGTGAACGTTTAACGAGGGTTGAGATTCAACAAGGCGATGAGGCGCACTCAAAAGGCGCTTCCAGCAACGTCGATTAAATTAGAGTCGGGTAGATCTCGATCACCACTTCGATACATTGGCAGCCCCCCGCCGAGCTCAGGCAACTCTCAGCACCGTGATAGTGGCACCCTGGGCCCTTCCAAGGGTTCCCAACGCAAAAGGCAGGCTGTCACTTGTCCAGTGAATCTACACAGTAGGGAGGGCTTCATAAAGAGGTAAGGTGCCTTATTTGACTTACCTACATCCAAGACCTCAGCAACATAGGTACGGTAGTCAGCAAGGTACCTAAACCTACCGAGGTTCGGAGGCAGATAAATGCTGCCTTATGTATGTGCTGCATTGTGGGTTTGTTACTGTACCTGCGCGACAGGTGAGTACATAGTAAGTGAATCAAGGGCTCTCATCCCAGTGGGCCCCCCCACTCAGCCCCCCTTACGGGGGCTTGGTGCATCTGGCAGGTGCAGCATCCAGCAACCACCACTGCCGTGCCGTGCCATGTGTGCCACCAACAAAAATGGTGATTGCCTGAAAAGATGCGGTGAATTGATCCAGTTTCATCCCCCGTTCTCTCTTCCTTATCTTGACCTCGTCCGCTCTTGAATCTGTTCCTTGACCCCTCGCGACCACCAGGCAATCATCATTCTTTGGCACGCGGCCAATTGCCTACGGCACTCACCTCACTAACTCGCCCCTGCATCGTCCCCTCTCAGTGCCGCCAACATGTCCAATCCAGCCCCTCTGCGCATCACAGGCTTCCCGCAGCAGGCCCTCGATGCCTCCAAACGGACGCCGCCGGTCATGACCCGCACCGACGTCGAAGCCCAGATCTCCGAAGGCCATCATCTTGTCATTATGCATGGACAAGTCATAAAAGTTGATGCTTGGCTGAAATATCATCCTGGAGGCGACAAGGCCATGTTGCATATGGTGGGAAAGGATGCCTCGGACGAGGTTGACGCGTGCGCCACCACATCCTCCTCCTCCTCCAACTACAATAGTTTTATTCTAACGCTGGGTACCACTCTGTCGCAGGCTCCACTCTCTCGAAGCTAAGCAACAGATGCTACGATATCGAATTGGTCGCATTGAAGGTACCTGGTCGAACTTCGTTCCGCCTATCCAGGGCGGTACTTTTCGATCCCGAGCTGAAATTGAAGCTGCCTCCACCAAACTCAACTATCCTAAGGACGATTCGAGCCCCTCAATTTCACGCACGCCCTCCCCAGTCTTTGATGAAGAGGATACAAAAGGACTTCGACATCGCGCTGGCGATAAGAGCAAAGATGCCCGCGCTGGATCAGTCTCATCAGCTTCATCTGTGGACGAGGTCATGGATGGCATGTCGTACCTGGATTCAATCACTCGGGAACACATCACCCTTGATCTTGAAAAGTATCCCTCCCCCGATGAAGCAACCCAGGCGAAGATTGTAGAAAAGTACCGGGCTCTTCACCAACGCATTTGGGACGAAGGACTGTACGAGTGCAATTATCGGGCTTATGCGATCGAATGCACTCGTTATGTTCTTCTATTTACTCTCATGTGGGTATGCCTTTACTTTCAGCGGTACTTCCTTGGCGCATTCTTTCTTGGAGCGATGTGGCATCAGCTTGTCTTTGCCGCTCATGATGCTGGTCATATGGGCATTACACACTCCTACCGTACCGACACCATCATTGGCATCATTATTGCCGACTTCATCGGAGGTCTCTCCCTGGGCTGGTGGAAACGGAACCATAACGTCCACCATATCGTAACAAATGCCCCCGAGCATGACCCTGATATTGAGCACATGCCTTTGTTCGCTGTTTCCCACCGTCTCCTCGGCAGTCTTCGGTCCACATTTTACGACCGAGTGATGGCTTACGATGCAGTTGCCAAAGTCCTTCTCCGTGTTCAGGCTTGGACTTACTATCCCTTGCTGGCTCTTGGCCGGTTCAATCTCTATTTTCTCTCTTGGGACTACCTCATTGCTGGCCGGGGTCCTAAAAAGGGGCCTGCAGCATGGCATCGATGGCTCGAGATGGTTGGCCAGGTCTTCTTCTGGACTTGGTTTGGTTATGGCATTTTATACAAGATTATTCCCGACAACTGGTCAAGATTTGTTTTCGTCATGGTGAGCCATATCACCTCTTCACCGCTGCATGTCCAGATCGTTCTGTCCCATTTTGCGATGAGCACAGTTGATTTGGGCCCTCAAGAGTCCTTTGCTCAAAAGATGCTCCGAACGACAATGGATGTGGACTGTCCTGAATGGCTCGACTTCTTCCACGGAGGCCTCCAATTTCAAGTTATTCACCACTTGTACCCCCGCATTCCGAGGCACAACCTGCGAAAGACCCAAAAACTCGTTCAGGAGTTTTGTGATGAAGTTGGCATTCCATATGCCCTGTATGGCTTTGCTAACAGCAACCAGCGGGTTATTGGGCGCCTAGCCGAAGTTTCAAGACAAGCAGCGATCCTAGCAAAGTGCCAGAAGTCAATTGTTGACAACGGAAACTGGTCTGGTGTTCATTACTAATTTTGACGCGAGCATGAGATGATGCCCCCTTTGTATTTATTGTCCCTGACCAGATTTGTGCATATGCTAGCCGTTCGATCATATGCTTGAGATTTTTTTCTGCGATTGGGGAGGAAATATTAGACCATGATAAACTATAATGATCGAATGAAATTTTCTTTTCCTCTTAGTTTAATAACGTACTTTACAAACTACCTAGAAGCCGCACTCTTTATGTACTGACTTGAGCCTAAGCTATTGAGTTACCCCGATGATAGGGGGTCACGCCTGTCGGCCGCGCAGACACAGATAGATACCATTTTCCCTGTTTGCAGTCAGCTCACACGGATACATAGACGAATGCCAATCAAGCCCTGCAATATACAAGGGTTCAACGCCTGACAATGAGTGCCTCGTTTGCTTTGAAAGCGCGGTTGGACCCTGGCGAATGAGGAGATCGATCTCACCCACCTCTGGGGCATTAGAGTCTAAAACCATATCGGCATCATCAATGGCTCAGCAGGCTCGTCATGGGCTTCGACTGTGAGGCTGGCTGGGGGTGTGGGAATCTAGACGAAACCAAAGAAAAGATACTGAAAAGGGGATGACGTCGTCAAGAGATTTCTTATCGACAGCTCTCTCGGCGGGGTCTTCAATTCAACTTTCGACAGATCTGGGAGAAGATTCTCGTTTCCGTTCGTCAGTTACCGCAATACTAGCAGTTCAATTTTATCCGGCAATGACAAGAAGTAAAATGGACGATGCGGCTGCGGCTAGAATCCGCAGAGCTAGAGGGGTCAAGGTTTGGACTATGAAGCAAATAAACCAGGGAGGAAAACACTGGGAGTTGATACGTTTGATAGGATAGCTTTGCTAAACGAGCTATGGCAGCGGCACGAGCAAATCATGAGACAATCATAAACGGCAGCATCAAAGGGAAAGAGGATTCTGGAATCTGTTGGCGCCACAAAATTAGGCTTGAGGACGACTGAATGTTGATCTTGTTTGCGCTTCGAGCATGAGGCAGAAGGTGTAAAGCTTTTGTTCATAAAACAGGATACCCCAGGGTTCTCCAAGGGCTGCTCATTTATTTAAGAAGCTTTCTTCTTTTTTCTTTTTTTTCCTTTTTAAAAAAAAAGAAAAGAAAAGAAACGAAGAGGAATCATGGATGGTTCAGATGATTCGAGGTGCAGGTGTTTGCAAGTTACCAACTCTACTACCCCAGAAGGGGCAAGAAATGTATAAAATACCCAATATACTTCAATGCGTGTACGTCAGACTGGAATGGAAGACATTTTGCTTTTTAACTGGGCAAAGGGAAATGAAGTGGCTCATACTAAGTATGTAGTGCGTGACTGAGTGTAGGTACACACATGTTGGTGTGCGACTTCCGGCGCTGGTAGATCCCTTTGTATGCCACTACATCCTAAAGACAGACGCTTATAGCACTCCTTTCTTTCATTCTATCAACCAGTCAACATTGAACAGCTGCCCTGTAGCAGCAGGCACAACTCCATTGATTACAGACGCCTTTGGTCCAGGTCAATAGGCGGCAGTAGCCGTGTCTGACAAGACACACCGTCGGCCCGCGTGAGTCGACCTGAAGTGCGGACCGAGAACAGATTAGATCACATGCCGGGAAACGAACTAAGTATTTCTCAATGCTTAGTGGTGCGGAATGACCTCCTGGAGCGATGAGAAAGTTGGGCACATTGTTGCCGCTAGTCAGGGATAATAGACACGAGACGACAAAGAGAGTGCGGTAATAGGTTATCGTTACTGATCTATTTATTTCATAGATCATTTCTTGCTGCTTAGATAGGAATGGGGGCTCCTGCTGATGATGACGTATCATGATACATCGTTGGAACCGTTGGAGCAACGAGAGACCCCCAAACTGGCTCTGGCTGGGGTTGACCACTGGTTTGGCTGTGGCTGGTGTTCAGAGGTTCAGAGGAGAATGTGCTATGACGCCACTGTTTCTTTCAAGTGCATAAACCTTGCTTGCACCCACTGAGTTGACTGAACCCGCTGCCACCATCCCGCCAATTACAATTACGTTAGCAGCCCCAAAGTTGCAAGGCCAAATAGGTACCTAAGCTGGGGAGCTTGGTCAAGCTGCAAGTCCACCCTCTCAAACTTATTTACAACTACATCCGTCCACATCCCCATCCACGGCCACGACTTCACATATACCTATCAACCCCTCCTTGAGTTACTTCGTACGTCGTATCGCTTACATCTCCTGTGCCTCATATTCCGCGTATCTTGTTGTCACCGCATCTCCTCATCAAATCTCATCCAGGCGCCTGCGTCCGCCGGCGCATGTGAGGCGGCTGGGCAATCCATCATGGACTCCAATATCCAGCGGGCCCTCAACGACAAGCTTTACGATAAGCGCAAGGTCGGCGCTCTTGAGTACGGTGTTCTTTTTCTTCTCGCTCTGCCTCTCCTCCTCCCTTTCCCATCCACTCCCCTTCTCTCTCCTGTGACTATTGCCGTGCTCCCACACCAAATTTTATGTTGCCTCCAGTGGCCAGCCCTCTCTTTTCAGATGCCCCCGATGTTACAGTATCTGTATCGGAATTACTTCCCATAGCTGACCCCCACCAACTCCCAGACTTGAGCGCGTCATTCGTGATCATGTGAACAACAAGGACTATCAACGAGTTCACGACATTCTCGAGCAGCTCTGTAACGAGTATGCCTATGCTGTCCACCAGCCTCATGCTAGAAATGGTGGTTTAATCGGCCTGGCTGCTGCTGCCATCGCACTTGGACAAGTAGGTCTCTCTCTCTCTCTCTCCATCCAGCCCCCAAGAGATCGCACAGATGAAAAAAATCCCCTCGCCCGTAGCTCCTAAACATCACTAACCTTCGCTCTGAAATCGTAGGAGCTTCCACGATATTTGGCAAAGATTGTCCCTCCTGTTCTGGCATGCTTCACTGACCAAGATGCGAGGGTCAGGTACTACGCCTGCGAGGCTATGTACAATATCGCCAAAGTTGGCAAGGGCGAAATCCTCGTGTATTTTAATAGCATATTCGACCAGCTCTGCAAGGTAAGTCACTTTCCCATGTCGCCAGTGCAGTCACGCCTGCTCATCACATTTCAACCCTTTTTCAGCTTGGCGCAGATTCAGAGCTATCAGTCAAGAACGGAGCAGAGCTTTTAGATCGCCTTGTCAAAGATATCGTATCCGAGTCTGCTGCCTCCTACGTTTCCATACTTGAAGCACCACCAGAGTTCGATGGTGACGATAAGGCGTCGCTACAGGATCATGCCCACTTGCCAACGGCATTTTCTCTCCCACGGTTCATCCCACTGCTTAAGGAACGCATCTTTGTCATGAACCCTTTCACGCGTCAGTTCCTCGTTGGGTGGATAACTCTTCTTGATTCAATCCCTGATCTCGAACTCGTCACATACCTCCCTGACTTCCTGGGCGGTCTTCTCAAATTCCTTTCTGACCAAAACCCCGATGTGCGAGCTGCTACGCAAAACTGCTTGGATAAGTTTCTCAATGAAATTAAACGCATATCTCGCATTAAAAAAGGAATCCTCGAGAGTCGTCGCTCCAAGGAGGGGACTAAACGGAAGCGTGTCGACTCCATGGACAGTGACTCACTGGCTCCCGGACTAGAAGAAGGTGATGAGATCGACTCGGAGGCCGCTGACGAGGATGACGAAGAAAGTAGTGAGGAGGATTGGATCCCCGGCCAGGACGTAGAGATTAACTACAAGGCTATTCTTCAGATTCTAACAGCCACCTTGGATTCACCACTTGGTGCGTATACTCGCACGATTTATCTGTCAAATCAGGCTCATTTCGTTTACTAACTCAAACTAGAGGAAGATTGCCTCCTGGAATCGTTGAGGTGGGTCGTTGAATTCCTTGACATATGTCCCGAAGAGGTTTTGCCATTCACACCCAAGATTCTCGCGCATATGCTCCCAGCAATGGCAAGCACCAAAGAAACTATCCATCAAGCTGCGACTCGCGTCAACACTTGCCTCATGGACTATGTTGTGTCTTTGTCTGATGACTCGGAGCTGAAACAGCCCCAATCTTCTCAAGCTCAGCACAATTCGACTTCTCGACTTCCAGTACCTGGAGACAGACATGATGGTACAAGTAGTAATAGAGTATCCCTCTCAAGTTCGAGGGATTTGGATGTCCGAAGCCCAACCCCTGCGCATAGTCGCTCAATCTCTATTCCATCAGATCTTCCTACTGCTCCGACACAGACTGATCTTGACTACGCTGCTGCTGTCAATTCGCTGACGTTACTCTTCCTAAACGACCACGAGGCAACCCGCGTTGCTGCCCTGACTTGGCTCATCATGCTGCATAGGAAAGCACCAAGAAAGGTGCTTGCGTTCAGCGATGGCACGTTTCCCGCCCTGCTTAAGACACTGTCTGACCCCTCTGATGCTGTTGTTACGAAGGACCTACAGTTGTTATCACAGATTTCGCGTAATTCAGAGGATGATTATTTTGCAAATTTCATGGTTAACCTTCTCCAACTCTTCTCGACTGACCGCAAGTTGCTTGAAACCCGCGGCAACCTTATCATCAGGCAGCTCTGTCTCAGCCTCAGCCCCGAAAGGATATACAGGACCTTGGCAGATTGCATTGAAAAGGAGGAAGATGTCGAGTTTGCGAGCATCATGGTACAGAACCTCAACAACAACCTCATTACCGCGCCACAGCTCGCAGATGTTCGAAAACGGCTACGAAATCTTGAGACCAAGGTGAGGATGAATTACTCCTTTGACTGAAGCGGAATATAGACTTAAGCGATCTTTTAGGACGGTCAAACATTGTTCGTGGCTCTGTTCAGATCCTGGTGCTATAATGCCGTTGCTACGTTTTCACTCTGCCTGCTAGCTCAAGCTTATGAACAGGCATACAACTTGCTTCAGATCTTGTGAGGCTTTCTTTTTTTATGGCACCAAGTGCAAAGTGATTACTAACTAGCTGATGTGGCAGTGGCGAATTGGATATGACAGTCAACATGTTGATCCAGGTCGACAAGCTTGTGCAGTTGATTGAGTCACCCGTGTTCACATGTAAGGAACTCATCGTCTTTTGGTGTCATCGACCAAAACTGACAACGATACAGACCTACGCCTTCAACTTCTGGAGCCTGAGAAGTTTCCGTACTTGTACAAGTGCATGTACGGCATTTTGATGTTATTACCGCAATCATCCGCATTCGCTGCACTAAAAAACCGACTGAACAGCGTCAGCTCTATTGGATATCTACATGCAACACCTCGAACGTGCGTTATTCCCTACAATGCTGACAATAATCAAAACCATCGCGATATATTGGATCACATAGTCTCCCCCTCCCATTTTTTACAGTGATCACTGACTATCACATAGAGCTAACTCAGTTGCGAGCAGCTCCAACTACGATAGGCCGAACCGACTCAAAGGTCGAGAGGACGGCAATATTCGGTGGGTCGAGCTATTAGAAAAGTTCCGCAGTGTACAGGATCGCGCTCGGCGCGCGCAGAGGCAAGGCGTTGATGGGGACGATGTACCTTTTCTGGGAATGAGTGAACTTAGGATAGGTGACGGATCAGTGGATCCTAAGGGTAAGGACGGTAGAAACTCAGGTATGGCAATGGCACCGCCGCCACAGAAGGAGCCAGCGCCAGCGCCACCAGTACCGGCGAAGAGGACAGGCCTTGGTAGACAATTTGGAAGACTAGGTGGTGCAGTTGCAGGAAAGGGACGCCGAGGATAATGGCAGCCTTTATCTGGGTCCTGGCGCAATATCATTTGCTTTGGGTTTTGCATCACTCTTGGTTTTTTTCTGAGTGAAGACGGAAAGATGTATTTGGCTTGGTGTTTGGGCAGACGCGTCTTACATATTCAGGAATGAAATGGGACAGTTATCTTCCACGTCGCTTGACAGGGCTCTCGCGCTCGACCAGACCCTCAAAGACAGCATCACGTTGGGATGTGACATTGCGTAATTGGCCTCGGAGAGCGTCTAATTCAGACCGAGCGATGTCAGGGTTACTTGGTAAGCCATGGAAGGATGCGATTTGGAGATCAAGTTCCTTCTTCTGGGCAACAATGGCGAGATACTCTTGCTCATCGCGAGCAATATCAACTATTGTGGGGTGCGACGACTCGGTGGTTGGTGTGAGAGCAACAACCCGATCTTGGAGCTCTGGTAGCTTGGCAGACATCGTCTTAATCTTGCGTTGCAGTTCGAGGTTCTGTTTCGCCAAAGGAGCAGGGGGCTTATAATTGTCGCCTTGTGCTTGTTGGAGTAGCTGGTTCATTCGAGACGCTTCCTTTTCGATGTGACGGTGGAGGACCGCTATCCTCGCTTTCATTTGCTCCATCTCTTGGGCTCTTGCTTGTAAATCAACCATGCGACGACCTAAATCTTCAGACTCGGGATATGCGACACCAAGCTGGAGGGACATGGTGGCTAGAGCATCAAGAGCTGTGTGGCCCTCAGGGGGAAGATTGTATAAGACTGCATCGAGCAAACCCTCTCTTAATGGGCGGCGTTGCAAACTGCTGGAAGCTGCCTGGGCTTCCAACTGCGCAGCAGAGAGCTCCTGGAGAGCAGTGGCCTCGGACTTGGCAATGAGGTTGCGCTCTTCATCGGCGGCTTCGTTGACTGCGGCCAAAGCAAGAAGGGCCTTGAGTGTATCCTGGTTGCGCTCGAATGCGGGGATAGGGCGGGGGTGAAGCTTGGCGGCGAGCCAAGAGTCAATGTAGGACCAGTCGCGAGCAGTAGATGCGGCGATGCGGGCGACGGAGGGGGAGAAGATGGCGGAGTCTTGGGAGAGATGCTGGCGGTGGCGGTGATGAGCCGCCATGGTGAGTCGTGGATAAAGTTCGTGGAGAGGCGGAACAAGAGGATATGCCGAGGTTTTTTTTTATTTTTTATTTTTTAATTTTTTTTGGCCTCGCAGCAAAGTTAGTAAACATAGATATTCGCGGAATCTAGAGGAAATATTTCAAATGCTGAAACTGCTGTAACCCATGTGAGTGGATGTGGTCAACTTGATGAGGAACTTACCTTGAATCTACTTGCTCGAATGGGAAATTTCAAGGCGCATAAAGGAGCCTGAGGTAGACAGGCAGGCAAGAAAACAGTTCCAACCACAGTACCTTGGTACCGACGTACACAGGTGCATATGTACATAGGTACAATAAAGGTACGCACATGTTTACTACACTAGACGTCTTGATCAGTGTGGCCGGGCCCTGAATCTGCTGTCTGCTGGGGGCAACTTTAGTGCCCGCCGCTAGCCATCGGTACTTGGAAGGGTGCCTCCACACCCACGAACAAAAGTGGCCGGGAGCACCGCCCAGTAGCACAGTACTTCCCACTACAGGCGTTCTAAGCGAAGATGACAGGTCACTAACTGACAGATTTGGCCGCATAGGGGGAAAAGGACAGGTAGGCAATTGAGAGGGTCCCCTTCTCCAAGTACCTGGAGTCCCCTGCCCTGGGATATGTGGGCTGTATGTCTCATGAAACCTTGTTCGTGATTGTGCTGTCCTTCCCAAACTTTCTCCCGACGAATGTTTGAGAAGTCGATTGTCTTCCTCTTCTAACTTCCCCCTCTCCCTCCTCTTCCCCGGCGAGACGCAGGTTTCATTATTGGATTGCCTCTCCTTTTCTGCAAGCCTAATGTATGTCTTTACACTTTAATCACCAGGCGGTTCTTGTTGTTAGATTGCTCTGCCCTCTCTCCGTCCGTCCGTCCGTGTGTCTTCCTCGTTGATCATTTGTTGTTCCTTCGTTGTTCGACCAGCACAACCCCAACTACCGAGTATCGAACAACAACGAAAGGGCTGCTTCTGGGTCAACTATGCACATCCGTCTGTCGGCGCTGGCCTTGGCCGCCACAACGTTCCTGGCACCTGCCAACGCCCTCGATCCCGCAGACATTCCTGTCGACCTCCCCGTCTCCTCGCTCCTTACCTCAGCGCAATCCCATCTTTCCCGTGGCGAGACCAGTAATGCTCTGGTCTACTACGATGCCGCCATCGCTCGTGATCCATCCAACTATTTGACTTTCTTCAAGCGGGCTACGACCTATCTTTCGCTCGGGCGACACACGCAGGCTACCGACGACTTCATAAAGGTCCTCAGCATCAAACCAAACTTTGAGGGTGCTCATCTCCAACTAGCCAAAATAAAGGCTCGCGCCGCTGACTGGGATGGCGCCAAAACTCAGTACCAGTCTGGAAGCCGTGGTCCCACTTCGATCGAGGTCAAGGAGTTGGAAGAGGCCAGGCTTGCTGCTGATCTGGCCGCCGTGGCTGAGAAGAACGAGCAGTGGGATGAGTGTGTCACCAACGCTGGCACCGCCATTATGGTTGCCAGTCGGTCTCCCCACCTCCGTGAACTACGAGCGAGATGTCGTTTCAAGCGCGGTGATGTTGAGGGAGGTATTGGCGATCTTCAGCACGTCTTGAATCTCAAACCTGGTGACACTACCCCCCATCTCGTCATATCCGCTACCACGTTCTACGTACTAGGCGATATGAAGGGTGGTATGGCCCAAGTGCGCAAGTGTTTGCACTCTGACCCAGACTCTAAGACTTGCAAAAAGCTCCACAAACAGGAAAAAGCTGTGGAGAAGGCGCATAAGAAAATCCTTGGTCAATTGAGTAGGAATCAGGTCACCACAGCCGGCAGGTCCCTCATGGGAACTGGCGATGAACTTGGGTTCTATCCCGAGATTCAAAAGCAGGTTGACGATCTCATGGCTAGCCAGACTATTCCGACAAACGCTAGAATCCGATTACTCGAGGATGCGATTGAGATGACGTGTCAGGCCTATACTGAGGTGAGTTCTGGCTCACTTGGGCTTAAACTGATTTGTTTTTTCCCCTGTTGATTTTTTTCTTATTCTTTTCGCTTTTGGATTCTGTTCTAACCATCATGGCCAGTCCAACCACAAGGAAGCCCCAAAGCACTGCGAGCATGCTCTCAACATCAATCCCGATTCGTTTTGGGGCCTGCTCTACCAGGGCAAAAAACAGGTTAAAGAAGAGCTATTTGAAGCAGCAATTCAGTCGTTTGAGAAGGCCGCCGAGGCTCATCCTGATCTCCGCGGCAAGGTCACTCCTCTCCTACAAAATGCCCAGATCGCTCTGAAACGCAGCAAGACGAAGGACTACTACAAGGTCCTTGGCGTTCCAAACAACGCCGACGAACGACAGATCAAATCAGCCTACCGCAGAGCGTCCAAGCAGTACCACCCTGACAAGGCGGTAGGAATATCAAAAGAGGAAGCCGAGAAAAAGATGGCTGCCATAAACGAAGCGTACGAAGTACTTAGCGACCCAGAACTGCGAGCGCGATTCGACCGCGGAGACGATCCCAACTCGCAGGAACCGCGTGGTAATCCTTTTGGTGGCCACCCATTCGGTGGCGGCTTCGGTGGGCATCCGGTTTTCCAACAAGGCGGCCAACATTTCAAATTCCAGTTTGGAGGATAGATTAGCTTGTCGTCGCAGAGAACAGCTGATGAGTTCTCCGTTATGACTCGGTTATGAAAAGGGTCCGAAAGATGAAACAAAGGGAGAATATTATATAATATGGCGCACTCAAAGCCTGGGAGGAAACCCTGTCGCCTCGGCCAGGCAAGGTAAGGGTGCTGCTATGGCTGGTGTTATTAGGTGTTTTCGGTCAATAATAACTATATGTCAGGGAGATACATATATATATATAGTTATATGTTCTATTATCTTATCCAAGAATTTTCCAAATCTGTCTTGATTTACCCAGTTATATTCAAATCTTTGACCAATTTCCTTTCTATATATCTTACCTATGCCATGTCTTGTCAAGGCCTCAGGCAACCTATAGAATCTTGCCCAGTTTGCATGAGATTCTATCCTGCTGGGACTGGCGTCAGTGTTACCTCACCAACACCATGAGGCGATAAGAAGTACACTGCTCCTCGCTCTCCCGCTCTCATCCCTCCAACAGTCAAGAGGATAAGCCGAAGCGAAGCCCCTTATCCTCTCTGTCGACGGGCGAATCTGGCCAAAACATCACACGGCATCTATAATATTCGAGATCGAGACTCGTAGTATAGTATAGGATTGAAGCACGCTCGCCGTCCCATTCCAAGCCTTTCTGGTCTTGGAAATTGAGCACCGCGTCGCTGTATATTCCGACAACATAATAATTACCCTTACAAATATATCATCAAACCCAAGCATGACATGGATATTCCTTGTTCCTCAATCAACACCATCTAACCGCAGCCCTTTGGCCTTGAGACCTTCCCTTGCAGGATTTTTGGAAATTTCTTGGTTTCGTACAGATGCGTTCGTCGTTGTTTCCCGTCCCAAATTGCTCATCCTCTCTTGGATTGAGCAGCATATTGTGGCTTATCTTGACACATCTCACAGTGCAAGAGACAAAGCCCAGACTGGTAAACATCAAATCGAGAATAAAGGTAAAAAGAAGTCCAGGGTATCGGGAGTGTGCTATTGTGGTTGTTGTTGTGGTTGTTGTTGTTATTGTTGCCATCGCAGTCGCCGTTGCCACTGTGGTTGGACACTGTTTTGTTGTTTATTTTTTGCTAATTTCCAAATGATACTCGGTCCTTGACCTTTTAACTCCAATAGGACTCCCGCAAGCTCCCTGTCTTATATTCGTTCTTGGACATGATACAGTGAAAAAGGTGACATCGAGTCCTCTCACGAGGAACTATCGTTCCGCTTGATGAAGTAAGACCTGGGTTAATGGCAGTCAGTATCGGACTACATGACGCTGGTGATTTTTCAAAGGGACTCACTTGGAGAACTCATAAGCGGACCAGCAAATGGCCGTGCTAGGCATGGTAGTGACTACTCGAGGTCGAACGCCCTTGAAAAAACCCTTCAGGCCGGCCCTCTGGTATAGTAGACGACACCCACCAAGGAAGCTATTCACGCTCCTTACTTCCGGGTCGGAAGAGGTGCCTCGAGTCTGCAGCATTGTCTTGATGACATCCATGGGAGTGGTAAGACCAGCAGCAAAACCACCAGCAACAGCTCCGGCGAGACAATGGGTCAGAGGATCGTAGGATTTGTTGGGATTCATGGCAGTAGAAATGGACTCGTAAGCGAGGAATTGGAGGGCGGTGAAGGGCACAGTCATTGACAAAGTAGTCGGGTAGGAGATGTAGAAGGCGCTCAGGCCTTCTGTCTTGTAGACGTATTTGGCGCAGTCGACCATGGATCGGTACATCTTGCTCGAATTTTGTATTTGCATGCGCTGCTTGATGACTATTGGCTGGTCATGAGTTTGGCGTTAACTACCACCAGAAAAACAAGTTGACATACCATCGAAAGGATTCATGAAGGCATCACTGGCAATGGTTGCGGCCGCACCGCTGGTAGCTGCAGGGTTTCCATGTTAATGGGTTGTGCCAAACGGTCAATCGAATTGGGTGCGGTGCTCACCGGCAGCGAGGGGGTGGTGAACTCCAGCCTGATTCCCGCCCATCGCGTGTTTCACAGCCTCGTATGTTGCGAAGTAGACAGCATGAGCAGGACCTGTATTTACGGTTCAGTAGGGGAACTCGTCATACTTCAGAGGGCCATCATGTGAAGGGAAGCATACCGGCACCGACAATGACACTGGACATGCCACGCCACAAGCTGAAGACACCTTCTGTCTTGGCGATCTGTACTGTGTTGCGCAAGACGCCTGAGTAGGCTGGGGTTGTGCTTGGATTGAGGATCTGCATTCGGGTCTAGTGGTGGTAAGTCAGCATCCAAGCTCCATGGATGGCGGCAGTTAGGTAGTTCAAACCTTGATTGCATCGATGGGATACATGACGGTATGTTCCTATTCAGGCAGGGCCAGTGTCAGTATTGGAGAAAGTCATGCAAGAGAGTCAAGAGTGACGTACGGCTATACCAGCGAAGGCACCGGCGGCCATGTTCTGCAGCAGAGAGAAGTTGGGTGGAAGGGATTCATAGCTATTCGATAAAGAAAAAAGAAGAAAACCGGGTTAGCAGGAGAGAGCGGACTCTAAATTGATGGCTGGCGTAAGGGGAGAAGCTCACTCGTAGTCCTCAACGGGCTCTGCACTTGGCTGGGCCATCGCGGCCACAGCTTCCGATGCTCCGCCGAAGGGCTTGGATTCGAGGGTAGCCAGGTTGACAGCTAGGCGTGCGCCTGTGCAATTGCGATGGTCTTAGTTTTGAGGAGTAAGACGTTGGCACAGAGAGAGTGTAGGAGGGATTGCGATGGGAGGGGGGTCGAGGTCAGCTAAGGATGTTGTCGAAGACGAGTTGAGGCAATGGCTGAGCACGAGCAACTGGGCACGGCTCCAAGATAAATCCGACTGGGGGGATATGGAGGACTAGATGGTTATGGATGCCCGGGTCGAACGGAATGGAAGTCGTCGAAAGAAAGGGCCCAGGATTCGATTGAGAGGCAGAGGAAGGCGATTCCGCACGATGCTTGGTAAGACTGTGAGGACTTCTCCGAGGGGGAAAGAATCAAGAGTAAGAAGCAAATCATGAAGTAAGGGACGAGGCGGAAAAGCGAGGTAGCTGTCAGTCAATCATTTGGCAAAAATTTACCGGGGGAGGGGGGGTGGGATTGGGGCCTGGCTGGTGCTGGTGCTTGCTCCGTTTACGGCCTCGGAGTCCGGGCAGTTTCCCTCATGAAGATGGGTTGGATGGGGTGGGGGGGCGGCGGCGGCGGCGGCGGCGACTACGACTGCTACCGCTACCGCTGCTGCTGCTGCTGCTGCTGTTGTTGCTCCTGTGACTGCAACTGTGAGGCAGACCATGTGTTGCCCTCTCTGCAACCCACTAATTTGCAGCGCCCTGTTACTAGTTACTGGAGTTGCTAGAGTTGCACGTTCCAGGTATGCACCAGGTCTGCGCAAGGCCTGGGTCCAGCGAGGTTCAGGGCTCGTTGACTGTGGACTGTGGATGGTACTTTGGGGTACATGCATCTTCTTGGGCAGTAGGTAAGTACCTAGGTATACCTAGTTTACAGTCCAGTGCTTCGCTGGTGAAAAAAACACCGATCCATTGAGACCTGAGCCGAGGAGTTTTTTTTTTTTCTCTCACGTTTTGCAATTGATTATACATTCTCCGCGGCCCGGTTGATGACGTTCTTCTACAGATGCAAATGAATTATCCATTTAGAAGGCGGCATCAGCTCACCATGTCGTCAATATAGACTTTTTTTTTTTTTTTGGTGATCAATCTCAAACACACACGAGTACTAAACCAATGTGACACTATCACCCTCAATTTCCAATTATACTCAACCGTCGAGATGGCACTTTATCTCTCCCGTCTTTTTCATCCCCTTGAAAAGAGGGCTCATTCTCACCTCTTCATGTCCACTATCATATTTATTTCGTGCTCCGTATATGTGTATGTATACATACGTGTGTGTGCGTGAAAAGGTACCAGCCTCCTGGGAGGAGCCCTCCATCACTCCGGACCCATTCCAAGTCTGTACTACTCTGTATTATGTATGTGCTCCGTCGTCCATGCTCCGTGCATTGGTTTGAGAATCTCGGCATACGAGCTTCGGCGCGAAAGTCCCAGCCGGAAGAGGGCGCCCACACAATACTGGGAATCCTTAGTCTACCAACCTACCTTGGTACATAGTAAGTAAATGTATTGATTGGCGAGAAACGATGACTCGCAAGTATATCCTACATCTGTTGCGTGAAATCTAGACTGAAAGTGCCCGAAATTTCTTTCTTCGGAAACTTTCGAACGGCTGCAGTGCGACTTGCTTGCCTTTAGTACCCGCGATTATACAAATCAATACATCATCTCTCCGTGCATCCAGCAAACAAGTAAATGAGGCTCAAGCCTAAGAGGGAATGACCGCCCTCCATTCTGCTTATCCCTCTCGCGACAGTCAGACCCTGAATATCCCGCCCGTCACTCTCACAATCTCGATTCCTTTTCTCCATCCTCAATCGCACCCCTTCAGATGACCCTTCGGTAATAATAAAGTTATCAATCAGCTCGGCTGCCCTCGTTCATCTCTGTGGAGTAACGAAATTGTTCCCCCCTCCCCTCCCCCCCCGATTTCCCCGAAAATCATAATTTCATTTACTTCTCATCCATCCTCATCAAATGGGGCTACGTCAGTCTATACTCTCACGAGATCTTTGCGTTACCAAAGTGTGACTTTCTTTTTCTGGTGCTTCGACGATGCTTCTCTTCCTCACAATAACCATCGTGTCAAGGTAGGACTATATCCGAGCAGAAGGCCCACCGGAGTTGCATCTATTCCTAATCTAATCAATCAAATCAAATGGGCCAAGGATGTACATTTGAACTTATTACATAACGCACTTTATGAAGCGCATGTGGAGCAAACTACCAACGTGGATTCATTGGTATTCCCTAGCCATATACACATGGGTAGCTATATGTTAACAAATAACACGGATCATCTTTCCTTGAACCAAGGACCTCATTGCATCACCAATCTCATTGATTGTGCCGTGTATATCTGCGTAACTGCAAAATGAAATAAACCTTTAGATGTCCAGGTGCCAAGCCAGCACTTGAACATAAGGTATTTTACAAGGTGCTGGGCAGCCTAGGACAGCCCTACCTAAAAATGCATCCCGATCATCCCATATCTCCAAATTTTCAAGCTAGTACTAAGTATACGGTATCGATGCGATCATTGCCAACTTTGTTACTGATGTTGCTGCAATCCGACTGCGTCTCGCCGCACATGTGACCTACTAATATACTCATGGCCACATCAATTCCCACGGTTGAGCACATCACGTCAATTTGCAAGGACTAAGTAGGGCAGAAGTAAATGTCTTAAGTCAAAACCATGGAAAGAATTGTAAGGGAAGTGTGCATCAAGAATAGAAGTGTAGATATCGTGTAGGTATTCTTCTGCCATTTAATTACTTCTCTGCCAAGAGTCCATCTATTACACCATACCTCCACCTCGGCGTGTGCGCTGCGTTTGCTGCAGCTGATATATGAGCCCTAACACCCCTGCTTCCGCCTCTTCCGTGTTAGCTGCACTGTTCTCGCGGCTGAGTCCCTTCCCTGGCGATGTCTCCCAGGTAGACTCGCCCAGTATGCCTCCACCTTCGTAGACTGATTCCTCCTCCAGTAGCCGGCGATCTCGGTCATCGCCTTCTGGTAGCTCTTCGAGAATCTGGCTTTCAGCACGATGCCCACCGCGACCGTGTCGCGGCCAGTAAAGACTCCTCCCAGTGTTGTTAGCCGTTGCTGTTGGCTGGTGGTGCTGATCTAAGAGAATAGAGGCCATTGGAGACGGTGGAGGAATTGACGGTCCAGCTCGTGCGCCTCGGCCAGGCACTGGCACTCGACTCCTTGCTCTTCCCGCATCCGTTCGCCCCATATGCGAGCTTTGCATATCTGCCGCTAGCGTAGGTGAGTTGAGGCCTGGGAATGCCGGTGGTGGATGGAAAGGTTGTCGGGTCCCTGGAGGGATGTGTCCAGGAATACCGGTCTTCGGGTTAGTGACATAATTATCGATGAATCCGTAGTAGGACGCCGCCATTTTCCCATGTTTTGTCGCGTAGTAATCCTCTCGAACGTCCCGCTGCATTCCCTGTCCCGTGTTTCCAACCCCCTTCTGAAAGTCAAACACGGCAAACGAGCATACATAGCCAAGGCCGTCGACATGGATCGTAAACTCCCGAAAGAAGTCGACAATTTGATCGCTGCATTTAGGCAATGAGAATAGGAGGAGCATAGGTGTTGTGATAATCCCCATCATCTCCTCCATGAAGATAACTACCTTCATCTTATAGAGCTCTGAAAACTCCTGTTTGATCTCGAAGCTGTGCAATCGATCATACCAGTGATCCGGCATGTAATGAGTATACTCAATCACACTGCGCATAGCATACTCTGGGTTGAACACGAGAGTTTCTTCCGAGACCATGCCACGAGAAATAGCCCAGACCGCACCAAAAACGCCCAGATAGAATAGTACCGTTCTATCCCTGGTAATCTCAAAGTTCAAGAACAGCTCTGAGTCTAGCACTGAGCCCACTGCCAGAACTGCGGTAATTGCACCTGTCACAAATGCAACGCTTCGAGCAATGTCTTCGGTCATTCTTTTGGGAAACTGATCGATGTACCGAGTCGCAAACGGGACAGACATATGCAGTCGTTCATAGAAGATATGTGGCAGCTCGTTGAACTCACGAAATTTCCACTCAGCCAAAGAGGTGTACTTCCGCGCAGCCGCCAACTTCGGGTCTTTCTGGTATTCCTGTCAAGAGAGTCAATGTGAGCCCGTATGCTGTAAAGGCTAAGAGAGAAAAGGAAACTAACATTGTAATATGTGAAGAAGTAGACAATGACAACGTATGCGAGGACGACTGGTGCGAAGATGAGATTAAGGAATCCAGCAAAGATCAATCGTTGTCTCAGCTTCTGGCTGAGTACCCCTCTTCGATCTGCACGAAGGAAGTCTTGCTGAACTTGCCCCAGCTCGTTGAATGCCATATCGAGAATGCAATAGTGCAAATACCACTCCATAGTCTTGGAAAATAACTGCCTGTCCCTCAGGAAGGGTACCGGAAGTGACAGGTCTAGGATGTCTTTGTTGATCATTGCAATGAGATAGTTGTCCTTCCGCATCAATCGATTCGCTATATCGTGGGCATCAAGACGCTCCTTTGATTGACTCCCGATGAACTTGCGAAGACTTGGAGAAATATTAGTAGCAGTCTTGGGGTTTTGGTCCCTTAGCGTCATGATGCGTGCCACAATATCTTGCCATGAAACGGTCTGCATGTCTTGTTCTGGGATGTCTAAAAGATGGATGTAAAAATCACGAATATAAACAAGGCGCCGGATTTCAACGAAATACTGCACAGACTTCCAGATAAAGAAGAAAGAGTATAGCCAAATACCGAAACTCCAGATTCCAGACATCTTGCTGGCACACTGCGATACGACGACTTCATTTAGCGATCTGCTGTGAGGGATCTTTGAGTAGTCAACGCATTGACAGAGAAATGTTAGCAAGACGGCGACGAATAGAGTTTCTCTATCGAGACGTTAGCAAACCGATGTATCTTCATGTGCTTGAGTCAGCAAAACTCACAGCAGCCACAAGGCATTGGCGCATAGGATACACCATAATCCACCTCCTTCATAGTAATCATAAACATCCCGCATAAAGCTATCTAAATTAGAAGTGTTGACCCATCTCCAAAGCGCTCTTTCTCTTGGACTTCCTAACGCTACCCCTCTCATCAAACCTCGAGTCTGAGATCTGAGAGGGGCACCAGATGGGCCGTCTCGGTGAAGGCGCTGTTGAGATGTTACAGTTTCCCATTGTGCTTGAGTGTTTGCCGACGAAGGACCAGCAGTCGCGGTAGGACGAGTATTTGGCTGCCGTCGTGTGCGCTTCCCAGACGTCGGCGAGTGGTTCCCAACCTCATTTGGCTCTACCAACAGAGAAGCGGGTACATCGTTATCCATTACGTCGTCATCGCTGGCCTGCCATTTCGGTGCCGCCCTTCCAGAAATCCGTTCGTGGGTTCCAGGCTGGCGAGATACCCGTGAACGATCCCTTGTATCAAATGCCGTGCTATCAACCGTCATTCGGCTATCACCGCCAGCGAGAGCCTCAGCATCATATTCGTTGAAATTTTGGCCTAGGTTCTCCTCATCCACTCCAAGCTGGACATCATATATGTCGTCATCTTCGGATCGCAACTGCTCGTAGAAAGATCGCACAGGTCTCGATGGTGGAGAAAATTGGGCAAAATGGTTAGGTGTCATGATGAGCCTAAAGGCGAGGGTCGATCTATGCGTTACTGAGCATACCTCGCTGGGCTAAGATGGGGATACAATGTGGACGAGTATTTGAGTCTCATGCAAAGGGCAGCCGGAGTAGAAAGTCAAAAAAAAAACGTGATTTCAGTCGTATCTGGTTGCTAAATCGTACTGATCTGAAGAGGAAGGCAGAGCCAGACTGGTCACGAAGGAATGATTTTACCCTGGTAGATGATGAGCGATGTCTTTCACAGCTGGGTCTGTAGGTTATGGGTCACAGGCAGCTGACCACAGAGGGATGACAAGCATGACCCATTTATCATACCGCATGCGTAAGACTTGACACGTGCAGCATAACTCAGGCACAATGCTGTAACTAGGGAAGTATAAACACAACTGACTGGGGAGGTCGAAGATTTGATGCTCTTCAAGTTCGGAATGATGGCATGGCGCCAGGCAGCATGCAGTTTGGAGATGATCTAGGCAATCACAGGCGACAAGTGAGGTATGACGTGCCAAGGCGGTGTGGCGGTATTGCCGGACTTTAACGGGCTGATAAGCCACCACCACTCGCCCGACACACCGCCTTCCGTTTTCAAGCTCACGCTTTCGACACCGTTGCAATGCTTCTTGAGATCCACTGCAGGTTGGCGCAACAAGCTAAGCTACAGCCCTTCAAGCAATTTGCTCAACTCGACTACGACAACTATCGTTTGCGGGGCTTCAGAATAGGTGATTCAGTTGGTTAAAGTTTACTCACTTAACATTGACTGGAAAAGTGTCCCGAAATGAGTGAGCATTTGCTCGGGTCTACCGATATCATTTAACCTTAGGCTGGATTGAATTCCAGGCAAAAATGGCTGCAGATCAGCCTCGGTCAAGGAGCCTGCCCTCCAGAGATAATTCGAATTCACAAAACTTAACGCCAGACAGCTCTGCGGCATTGTCCTCGGCCCAAAAAGGGTTGAGCCCTCTCGCCTCAAAAGTCACCAGTGTTCTCTCAACGACTCATTCAGACACAGAGTTCAGAGATGCTCTCTCTCTTTTAGACCAGAGAGGGATACAAAATGATGCCGAGACGCGCCGTCGACTTCGGCTGGATCTTCAAAAAGAAGTCATTGACATCAACGCCGAAGTTATCTCAGACTTCGGCCGCGTTGCTGAGGTGGGTTTCCCCTTCCCCATATGATAACATATACTAACACAAGCTTCAGCAACTCCGGAGAATCAAAACCACACTTGACAAACTGAACACTGGGTACGATGACATGAAGAACCAAATTATCGCCGCTCACAAACAGACGTCTGCAGCTCTCTCAGAAGCATCATCCGTTCTGGACCAACGAAGACACATTGAAGTCAAACAAGAGCTGCTTGGTTCCTTCAAAAAGAATTTCATCATGTCCGAAAGTGAGGTTGCTGCGCTCACAATGACAGCTGAACCAGTTGACGATCGCTTCTTCGAGGCTTTGAGCAAAGCCAAAAAAATTAGCAAGGACTGCGAAATTATCCTCGGGTTTGAGAAGCAAACGTTGGGCCTAGAGCTTATGGAACAAACCTCAAACAACATCAACCTCGGCTTCCAGAAACTCTACAAGTGGGTACAGCGTGAGTTCAAGACTTTGAACCTTGAAAACCCTCAAATGAACTCATCAATTCGCCGTGCTTTGAGGGTTCTCGCTGAGAGGCCATCCCTTTTCCAAAATTGTCTCGACTTCTTTTCAGAGGCACGAGAAAGGATTCTCTCAGACTCCTTCTACGTTGCCTTGACGGGGACCTCTCCGTCTGGAGTGGAAGACCAGTCCATTAAACCTATCGACATGGCGGCTCATGATCCTCTGCGCTATGTCGGAGACATGCTCGCTTGGATTCACTCAGCCACGGTTAGCGAGCGGGAGGCGTTAGAGATCCTCTTCGTGGCCGAGGGTGAGGAGCTAGCTAGGGGACTGAAGTCTGGCCGAGACGCAGAAATCTGGCGCCTGGTTGCCGATGATGATGAAACCGAAGCAGACTTCAATGCTATCAAGGCACTTCATGAGCTTGTGGACAGGGATATTTCGGGTGCAGCCCGTCTTCTACGCCAGCGAGTTGAGCAAGTAATTCAGGCTAACGAGGAAATCATTCCAGCCTACAAGTTGGTAAATTTAGTCAACTTCTACCGCATTACATTCCAAAAAACGCTTGGCCCAGACTTTAGTTTCGTCGAGTTAATTGAAGGACTTGAGAAGGAAGCACTTCGCCAGTTCCGAGCATTGGTACGGGACCACATTGCGGCCATCCAAGGCGACTTCCAGCATCCTCCTTCAGATTTAGGCCCTCCGGTTTTCCTGCAAGATTGTCTCAAGCAGCTGAGTGCGATTAGTAAGACGTACGAATCATCCTTGTCTGCTTCGCAGGATCGAGAAACTGAGTTCGAAAATGTTCTGACGGAAGCGTTCGAACCGTTTATCGCGGGCTGTGAGAACATGGCAAAATCTATGCAGAGTCCGGATAGTGCTGTCTTTTTAATCAACTGTGTCTTGTCAGCAGCCGCTTCTCTGGAATTATTCAGCTTCACAGAAAACAGGAGCAAACAACTCCGCGAGAAGTCATCCAGGGAAGCAAAGAAGCTCGTGCAAAGCCAATATGATTTCTTCAGAAGTCAATCAGGACTCGACGGTGTGTTCAAGGCATTGCAAGCTGATGGAACAAAAGGGGAATCGTCTTTAAATAAGGACTTGCTCATCCAAGCGAGCCAGATCTTGGATGACTTTTTGCCGTCAGCCCTCATGGACGCCATGGGAAACCTTAAACATCTGCAGGACTCAACCCTTGCCCGGGAGATCACAGAGGAAGCAGCAGAGAGTTTCTGCGATGACTTTGAACAGCTAGAGGAAGCCATTGTAGATGGTCAGGAAGAATTGACAGACTCAGATGACGAGGAGGGTCCCCGAGCTATTTTCCCTCGGACAACGGCTGAGATTCGCGTGCTGCTTTCGTAGCAGCCGTCGTCTCGTGTGGCCTTGGAGATCATAGACGCAATATAATTAGATACACGGCCTCAACGTAATTACTACTTAATCGGTTCATTACCCCATAGATTGTGGCCGAGATAGAGATGAGAATATTTATAACTCTTGGGGACAAAATTTGAGCGTGTGCTTCAATTGTAGATCTTGCCAAAAAGGACGGGTTTCTAAATTATTAGGCACGCTCAAGTGTCCTGTTCCATGTTTGGTGTTGATTCGTATCCCACAGATGGACGGGTGCATGCTGATAGCTGCCGTAAAGAAAAATTCGAACACTTACACTACATATTCTACACAGCAAATACTTCTAAAGTGCCAGTTATATTATCCCATCATGTTCTCCCAATGTCCGCAATGGGCAAGTCCCTGCCCATGCCACTACATAGGAATGCCCAAATCGCCCTTGTTGAACTACCCCGCTATCATTGGATTGCGCCCCAAGGTTAGCGGGCCACGGTTCTGTGTGGTCAGTGGGCAGTGCTCGCTCAGACTACGTCACCGCCTGCAGCCGCTGGAGCCAACCTGCCCGTGCCAATCCTACCATCCACCAACTGCCTTCTAGCCTGCTCGCGCATTTCCATAGGTAGTTCGCAGCCATGTGTCTGCGACCAATCCTCAACCCCTTCAATTATCAGCTGACGAGAACTCACGGATTGTCTTCCAAGAGTGCCCGTAAACTGTAGCAAAATTACCTCTCACACCAGCCTATAGTCCCCCCATCTCCTCGATTCGACTTCCTCCTCTTTCTCGAGGATCCCCCGCACCCGGCATCGTTTTGCGAACTGGAGAAGGCGGTTCACGACGGCCCACAGCCTGGAAATTTGCTTCCCCCCCCCCCCCCCCTTCTTTCTTCTTCCCCGATCAACTAAGGCGAAGTTGAGGGTTACTATGTCCTTAAGGCCGAAGCCATGATGCGCAACAAAGCCCTAGCTGTGCTGCAAAAGACATACGATGATAGCTACCTGAGCTGCTCAACCGCGGTCTACTATGAGGGTCAGGTGTGTAGAATCTCTTAAATCTCTTACATCACTGCTCAGCCTGAAACCAAGCAGTTCGCTCTTTGCTAATTTTACATCCTTCCAGGGAAACGAAATCGAGGCCATGCGCCACTGGAGAGCCGCGCTCGAGCACATCTACGATTATCAAGCGAATCGAGCCGTCCCAGGACACATACCTTTAACAAGTACTGAAAAGGCCTTGCAAGATGCTGTGAAACAACTCGAACTGCAGTGTAAAGAACGAATTGACCTTCTTGAGGCTCTACGGATATCACGGCAGGATGAAGCGAGCTCATCGTCGTCATCAAATGGAAAATTAACGAAGCGGTCCAGCCTTGCTGAAACCGACAATAGGGACAAAAGCGCCGGATCTATAGGCCAAGGAACGATTCCTGCGGTCACATATTCTGAATTATCCCGTCCGATCCTGCCCCAACGCCCTAGTGCTCCGAGACGAGGGTCGTCCGAACAAGCTGTCGTCAGCGGCGGTAGCCCATATCTCGAACCATTTGCATCCACAAGTTCATTACCAAGGTCATCGTCTCCCAGCGCAGCGCCCTCTTTACCACCACGACCAGGAAAATCATTACGATCCAGCAGTCCGGAAAAGCATACTATGAGGACTACCCTTCGATCGGGAAACCGTGGCGAGAAATCTTCCAGATCCTCTAGGAAATCTCCCAGGCCCATTGGTGAAGGACCAAGCAAAGCAGCCACCCTAGCCTGGAGTGCGATAGGATCCCGGGACAAATTCGCTAGAAGCATTTCTTCTGAGAATGGACCAAACACGCCGAGCCCAGTTTCGCGGAATTCACTTGACCAGGTCCGTAAGCCTGGGTCTGCTCCTCTACAGTGGGACAGCCACTCGAGAAGACTGGTGGCTCCTCGAGAGGGAGATTCAAGTACAGAGACTCGACATTCAGACGAGTATTCTTACGCCAGGCCATCCCTCCTTTCAGTGAGTGCTGCGTCTAGTGCCCTTCACTCCACATCGATTCAGGATCTGCCACCACCAGAGCAAGGGTCAACTCGCTTGGAGCGGCCATCTGGGAGACGGTCTAGCTCCTCGTTAGTTACACCACGTAAAGTGTTGAGGCAACAGGAGGGGTTGAACGACCTGGGAACTACTGACGGTTGTGGTGAACCCATCGAGAAGAAAACAGTCTCGGAGTCAGCAGCAGGAAGAAGTCCAGCCGCCAGGCGAGCCGTTGCGTCATCTAGGCAGCCCAGGTCAGACCCAGACAGAACAAGTCGATCTCGTCGGCGCGAGCAGCAGCCGCGGCCTGCCTCCTCTTCCAGTGTGTCAGAAGATGATACCGGTCACACATTGAACAAATCCCCTCGTCGAGTTAAAGCCAAGGAGGCCATCGAAGCAGATGAAGAAACCGACGATCCAGACGCCACCCGAATTGAGGAAAGCCCTGACGAGATGACGGCATGGAAGAAAAAGAAGACCTCGATTCTGAGGAACCTCCCCTCCGGCGTAGATGAAGCTGCTGCAAAGCAGATTCTCAACGATATTGTCGTTCAAGGAGATGAGGTTCATTGGAGCGATGTTGCAGGACTGGAAGTTGCCAAGAATGCGCTCAGGGAGACGGTAGTGTACCCGTTTCTCCGTCCCGATTTATTTATGGGTCTACGAGAGCCTGCCAGAGGTATGTTGCTCTTCGGGCCTCCTGGTACAGGGAAGACGATGCTGGCGAGAGCTGTGGCGACAGAATCAAAGTCAACATTCTTCTCCATATCCGCAAGTAGCTTGACTAGTAAGTATCTTGGAGAGTCGGAAAAACTGGTAAGAGCTCTGTTTGGGTTGGCTCGGATGCTTGCCCCTAGCATCATATTTGTCGATGAAATCGACTCTCTTTTATCGCAGCGATCTGGCTCGGGCGAACACGAGGCCACTAGGAGAATCAAGACCGAATTTCTAATACAATGGAGTGATCTCCAACGTGCAGCAGCTGGAAAGGAGGTCAGCGACAAGGATAAGGAGCGAGGCGACGCAAATAGAGTGCTTGTGCTAGCTGCCACAAACTTGCCCTGGGCAATTGATGAAGCGGCGCGTCGACGGTTTGTCAGGCGACAGTACATTCCCCTTCCAGAACCCTCGACCAGAGAGATTCAATTTAGAACACTCTTGGGACAACAAAAACACGACTTATCCGACGGTGATATTTATAAGCTGGTAGAGCTAACAGATGGTAAGTCCTGCTCAGCAGAAGACGGAAGTTCTGCTTCTGACGATCTCAATGATAGGATTTTCTGGTTCAGATATCACAGCCCTCGCCAAAGATGCGGCTATGGGGCCTCTGCGATCTCTAGGTGATGCACTGCTACACATGACGATGGACCAAATTCGTCCAATTAGACTGGTCGACTTTCAGGCAAGTCTCAATACCATACGGCCAAGTGTAAGCAAGGTGGGTTTAAAGGAATACGAGGATTGGGCGAAGGAGTTTGGTGAAAGGGGTGGTTAGAATATGAGGTCACACAAATTATCGAAACTATATATACAAAGCGTATCTTAGCTTGGCAAACACAGAAAACACACATCATAAAGACAGGAATTTGGTTCGCAAGCAGGTCATCCGCCTCAATACAACCCCCCCACCACTTTGGCGCTTTAATCTTGGTTACTTTATGTTACATTTAGTTTGGAACGCGGTTGGTAAATAACCCCGCGCCTCGTCGAAGTTGAACAATATCATACAATTCCGTGTTTATACCCTCGATTTCAATTCTTGCATCTCCAGTTACCGATGAGAAATCCGTCTCGACTATAGCCAAGTCATCAATGAGACCGCATGAGTTTGTGTAAAAGGGTCTCGTCTTAAGCTTTTTGTTGATGTGCCTCCTCCCAAGCCTCACGCCTGGCCTGGCTTCTTGTTCGTTCCAACATTTTTTCTTCCGTCCGCTGCTGTTCCTCGTCTCGTCTTCTAGCAGCTCTTCTCTCATCTTTGGCGGTCTTTTTGGCCTCTCGTTCCGCTATCCTCTCCTCCAAGGTTGGCACAGGAGGTCGTTCCTCAATAGGGATACCAAATGGAGCAATGATGTGTTTTACGACATGGCGTTTATGCTGGGAAGTCGGCCAACCAGGGACAATGGAGACGACGTCACCGGTTCGAAGGGATGAATTGGGATCGTGAACAAGATATGTCTTGGGATCAGCAAACCACTGGGAGGTAACATCAGCATACCAATTAGAAGGAGAGATATATTTTAACAAATGAGAGGAATACTAACCTTATTCACAACTTTATTCCACTTTTGGCCACCAACTCGGACTTTGACTGTCTTTTGCATGAGACCAGATGATACGACGACTCCGTGGAGCTCATGGGTGATGCGGCGTGCAGCTTTCGAAACTTGGGAAGACATGATGACTCGAATGGTACTTCAATTATTCTGATGTGAGAAGACACCCAGGTGCGAGGCAAGGGATATCGCCTTGAATGTCCAATTATTTGGTGGTAGGAGAACGACCAGGAAGTGATGCATCAAAAAGCTGAAGTTGAACCTCAAATTTCGACAGCCAATCAGCATCGAGTATATGCGTCACGGCCGCTTATGTAATTAAAGCTACCTTATCCCTTTCGGTGCGAAGGCAACATGGCTGTATCGGTCTCCATTTCATCCTTGAGGCTTATGATAACCCAAAAAATACGTATCAACGCGGATAATACATATCCCCGCATAGCTGATTGTGGTCATGCAAAGTAATTGTGAAGATTGTGAGTGCTTTCATTGCAGGCTACTCCTCATGTAAACTTCGGTGTTTTTGTTGAGTTTTCATCTAATTGGCTACTATCCCAGTGCAGTACGCAAATATTGCCTTAGCACACCGAAAGGATATAGGAAACCATAGAGTGATAACATATGACCAATGGGTATGAAATACCTCTGTCATTGGGAGGGATCTCATCCAAGGGCTATTCGATCATATGAGGGTTTAATATACTTCATTTTTATTTGCCCCAATCCTTCTATTTCTCTTCAGAATACCAGGTTGAATCACAGTTTGAAATAACTCTCTAACCCATCTATTGTCCCCGAACATGACAATCTAGTGTGGGCACGTGCCGACCTTCGACCTCTGTGGATTCTCCCAGACCAAAGCGGTGGTTTAAGAGGAGCTTCAATGGTCTTAGTGGGGCTTTGGTGCCCAGGGCGCTGACACTGTACCACTCCTCAGGCAGGTATATTTTCCTGTGGTGAATTCCATTGGTCCTTCACTGGATGGCTCCAGAGTTTTATCCAGCAACAAAAGTGACACCGTCGCTGATCAGGTTTTTTTCCTATCCCCTCCCCCACCTCTTCATTAACTGGGGCTCGATTTTTCATCGTTCCCTTTTGCCTCGTCGAAAATCTTCTCAGAATTCATCTCTGATCCATTAACTCATTAGCAGTTACGAGTCGTCGGTCGTAGAAGGCACGAATTCATCCAACTACTTCCAGCCTCGACAGCCCGTCCGGTGAAACATTTTTATTGCAACCCCATTCCAAATCTCTCAACATGTCTTCCTCCCCTGAGGGCCGTACCGGCGTAAAACGACCCAGTATGAAACCTCTGGAATTGCTCGCTGTGCCAAAAACCAAGGTCAATCACTAACACAATAGCCACGGCCCTAGGAACCCAATCTCTTCCCCCCCCGGCGCTCCCTCAGCTAGTTGCTGAGCAAAACCAACCAATTCCTCCCACGGACAAGGATTCCCAACGCCTCATCGTCGTCCTTTCCAACGCCAGCCTCGAAACGTACAAGTCTTCTCATGGCGGTCCCAGCCGTCATGCGTCTCACCGTGAGGATAAGTACTCGCTGCTGAACAGTGATGAGCATATCGGAGTCATGCGCAAAATGAACAGGGATATCAGTGATGCCCGCCCCGACATCACTCACCAGGTTTCAACTCTGGCCTCTTGAGTTAGCATTCAACATGCTAACAGTTCCTTAGTGTTTACTGACCTTGCTGGACTCTCCCATCAACAAGGCTGGCAAGCTCCAGATCTATATCCATACTGCCAAGGGCGTTCTCATTGAGGTCTCACCCTCGGTCCGTATTCCTCGAACTTTCAAGCGTTTCGCTGGTCTGATGGTTCAACTTCTGCATCGCTTGTCTATCCGATCCACCAACTCCAACGAGAAGCTATTGCGGGTGATTCAAAACCCAATTACGGACCATTTACCCCCAAACTGCCGCAAAGTAACACTCAGCTTCGACTCTCCCCTTGTGCGCGTCCGTGAATGGGTTGAGTCAGTCGACACCAAGGAAAGCATTTGTGTTTTTGTTGGTGCCATGGCAAAGGGTGAGGACAATTTTGCCGATGAACTAGTGGACGAGAAGATCTCGATTAGTAACTACTCACTGTCCGCAAGTGTGGCTTGCAGCAAGTTTTGTCATGCTGCTGAAGATGTCTGGAATATCCAGTAAGACACTCTGGGCCCATCAACTGCTGGAGACGTGTAAGTGAGGCAGACAACAAAGGTGCCAAATGCCGGGTCGCCTGGCGGCCATACAACATTGCTGCGGGGCAGAGGCAGAGACTTGAGAACCTGAGTTCGCGTTGTCGCTTGTTTTTTCCAATTAAACCGTGCGGCGTTCAACAAATGGGCCCAAGACGGGTTCAATGTCGTTTAGATGTGCCAATTTCAACCTGGCCTATGTTTTCTTTTCTTCAAAGTGTTTGCGAGGCTTTTGTTCTTTTGACATTGGCACGTTCGTTCAAGCCCAGTATCTTGTCTTGATCTCCGATTCTGGACTGGCGGTGCAAACGCAACTCAAAAGCAGGTATTGAAACGACTGACACAGGTCTTTACTCAGTGAAGGAAGCAGAAGCAGAGACAATACAAGGCTTGGCAAGGGTGGCTTGTGATTAAAATGAGGCGGACAATCGAGACGAAAGGTGTCAAAAACGTGTTGCATGCAAAGAACGCAACTCCATACTGCATGCAATGCAGTCCTATCAGGATACAGTTATGTGACTGTATAGTACGCGTAGTCGAGAGAGATAATGCAATTCAATACAGATGTTATTAACTGAGAGAGGCTTAATGAAGGTCTGGACTTCCTCGTCATTTTGTCTTCGCCCACGTTGGTTCCATTCCTCAACCGCAAACGGCTTGTGCGTGACTTCCGGCTCAACTCTCAGAGAGAAGGAGGCAGCCATGAGGTCAATTTTCCCAGCATCACCCTCCTGGCAATTCTGATTTGGATTACGAATGAAGATATTCGCATACAGGGACTTGTGTAGTCCATCCTTTGGGGCTTTAGGGTAGGCATCCGAGCCCAAGATGAGCAGTTTGGCCCGCGTGAGATCGCGTGTTCATGTGGTCTAGCGTGACAGGTTTACCTCTTCCTAGGTGCTTCGTCTTCCTGTTGGCACCCAGCATACAGTGGCGAAAGGGAGAAGATTATTGCAAGGTAGCCCTCATGAGTTTTTTTCACTTCCCAGCAGCGAGCATCATTTACACAGCTGAAGGATATCCGGAATATTGTCCAGTATGATCTGTTCTGTGGTATCAGCCATCGCCAGCCAGTTTTACATAATTCTGGACTAGCTAATATCACTGGAGAAGTATACAATATGGGAAGAATATAGTTAGACCATATGAGCGCGATGGTTAACGTGATGGGATGTATGGTGAGGGCGAGAAAGTGATCAATAAGAACAGTTACATGTGGTTAGCCTAATAACCTAAGTTGTCTCGCCTCCGAGGGCCAAGCCCTGCATCCTATTGTCCTGATATGGCGAGACGCAGATCGGACCTGGCCAAATGACTTGAGGGGGGCGAGCAGGCTTTAGGATGAGAAGTGCTTTGAAGGCTAATGCAGTACATAAGTAACTCCTTCGGGAACATGTGAAATTCATAAAGATAGACACAGAGAATCGGCGATCAAAGACTACATACATGCAAAATGCACAGGAGGAGAGTGTTTTTTTTTCATTTTATAAAAAAAGGTCAATAAGAGAGAGAGAGAGAGAGAGAGAGAGAGATCAGGTGTTCATGTTCATCCAGGGCATCTACCGCGCAGACTTCCATATTCCGCCATCTAAAAGCCCAAGCGTGGCTGGGGGTTCAGGCGGGAGGTAACTTACATATGAATGGAGTATATGGAGCCATGGGGATACTCGGGTTATGTCCAACAAGCCCGACGTGGCATGCGTCGATTGCCCTACATGACGACCTGTAACCATGAATAATCTGGCAGCAGAGGAACCCACGGTCCCACATGATTGATGCATGCATCCTTAGGCACCAATGAAGGCTAGCTACGATAGATAGGACTTTGATTAGAACTAGGAGCTTCGGGTAAAGTTCACATCTTCATCATAATGCGCAGTTTCAGTTGGAGGGGATGAGATACGCGCATCGATGGACCCTGCCGTAGATAATTATCCTGTATCGCTTTGCAAGGGCGATACATATATGTCGATGCACTGGATCTGCGCAGCTGTATGACGTAGATTATATAATACAGTGAGACGCAGGGGGTTGCCTCAGTTTTTGATGTGGAAGGGGGTGCCGTCAGATGCTACCATGAGTTGAGGATAGGAGCTTTGGATAGAGCCAAGGAGATGGATGGAAGTGGCCCTCTCCATGGCCAGCAGGCTCAAAGCATGACTACCTAACGCAGCTCGCTTGGGCTGATGGTGATTACCATATCAAATTTCGGCCCCAGTCCAGATGGTTGTCGACTCGAGTACCATAATCAAGGACCTATCATGCACACACCTAAGGTACCGTACCTACATACCTAACCTTCGCATACAGAGCCTTCAAAATTTGATCTGGCTAGGCTACTCAGTATGGCATGTATGATAGATTCGGCATGACTTCGTATTTAGGTATTCTGTACATCATATCTTGTCGCGGCCTGGGTACCTCTACACTGACCCTTATGTGCGGGGACGGGACGCATTGCCGTGCGGTGTCTGTGTCTGCATTCCGATGATGGGGATACAGATCCTCGAACGTTGAGGAGGGAAGGATGCGAGAGGAGACACAACTCCATTATTGGCTGAGCTCCCTTCGCCTAGCACTCTGGTGGCCCTATCAGCCCACGCCATTGTCTGCCCTTCGCCTCCCTTGCGTGGCACTTGGCATTGTGAAGCCGTTGCATAACTACTGCACAACCTTATCCCCTCAACCCCAATCATTATTTTAATACAGGCACATGCAACGCAGTCGTGCTGCGGTTGCACTGTGCTAATTGTGTTAGAACTGGGTTTGTTCTCCTTCCGGTACACACACTATGTTTTATCTCGACTGACCATGCCCCTCTTGAAGTCCAATCGTGTAGGTACCTGATGCTGCTGTCGTCCGTCAAAGCACACTCAAGGAACCAATTGAGCACGAGAGGAGCAGTATCGGCCGAGAAGACAACTTATTGGATAAGATGACCAGGCCCATATGAGACGGAAACAACGACGATGGTGGTGAAACCAAAAGGGGGTGGGCGATTCTTAGCCTTCGAGACCATTAACTGCATGGTGCCTCACACTTGCCGCACTCTGTAGTAGCTATTTGTTGTTTTGATTCATCCTGAGAATACGTCGTTTGTAAACGCATTCATTCACTGGCACTGGCCTGACAGACATGTGTAGGTATTTAGGCGGTAAGAAGTGGAGGCATTGGTATCAGCGACTCTGCCCCAACTGTCTCCTCTTCTCCCTTCTTACTTCGTTCAGTCAATCGCGTCTCCTGGCGCTGCTTTTATGCGGAGCAATTACTTTGTACAGTCATCCTCAATCCCGAGAGTCGGTCAGTCGGACAGCCAAACACATCACACGCCGCCTTGCATCTCCACACTTGCTTGTGGATAGAATGTGGTGTGGGCTTCCTCACAGTCACACTACAGATTACTCCATACACCTCAACCGATCAGCCCCGAACTATTTGTCCCTCACCTCTCGCTCGCCTGCGCAATCTCACATTATTCCAATGCAGTCCGGCACTCAAACAGCATAGGATTCTAGTATTGATATTGATAAGAAACGAGTGTTGCAAACTACAAACAAACGCGGAATAGAGCAGCACAAGCAACTGTACGAATCTGTCACTGGACAAACCACCATCACCACCACCCCTCCCCGCACAGCGGCCTGCTCCACCACCAACCAACTCGACCCGCCCTCTGTCGTCAAACCAAACGACGCCAACTGCCAGACTTCACTGCTTCAGTCCCAAAATTCAGCCCGACTTGGCGGCCCAGATCGTGGGAGGGTATTTGGACGACGGGTCTTCCCAAAAAAGCAAACAAACAGCTGATTCCATAAGACGAGGTGGCCTGCACTGAACTTTTCAATTTCGATATTGCAGCTACGGCTTCTCTAGTCATACTCAACCGCCAAAGGAAGCAAAACTAAAAACAAACTACAACGACCTTTGCATTCACGTCTGAGTCTCTTTCCCCCCCTTCATTTCCTCGATCATCCCCAAACAATATCTTTTTGTTCTGTTTCTTCTTCCCCGTTTTGAAGCACTCTTGCTCCTCTCTGTTCTTGACCGCCTTTCTCTCATACACACACACACACCCACGCTCTTTCGTCCTCTGCTCATCCAACTTGAGCCCGATTTTCTCGCTCCCACGCCACTTCACATCTCGCTTCTAGCCTCAAAGTTTTTTCTTTCTCTTTATACCTCTCCTTTCTCTTCACCGTCTTCTCGCTCCTTTGGGCATATCTGACCTGCCTTGTCGACGTGTCCATACCCTGGTCAGTCATATAAAATCACGCCTTGTTTGCACTTTCGTCCCTTCAAGGCTTTCTCTTTAGGGCCCAACAAACAAGCTTGAGCATCCAAGCGGGGGCATCAACCTTGGCTCCCGTTTTGGAGGCTACACAACCCATATAAATCGTCATGGGTTTGCCTTACCTTGAGGTTTCGCACCTCGCATCTTCGACCTCATTCTACTCAAGTATTCTTCAGCCTCTTGGTCTTTGCTATCTCGGCACCGACCGTGATCATTCATCCTCAGTTGGCACCGTCACGTACGGGTTCCCGGCCCATGGTCGTGTTGAAGCATCACCTATCTTGCAGATCCGCGAAGCTTCCCAACCCTTCGAACCACCAAAGAGCTCCTTTATCGTGTTTGCGGCCTCATCTCCACCCGCCGTTGGAGATTTTCACGACTGTGCACTAGCAGCCAATCCTTGGTTGCGTGTCCCACCCGACGACGGCTTCGTTGCAGCTGATCCAAGGCTTCGCCTAGGTGTTGAGGGTGGTCCAACTCCTGGCCGTGCCACTGTTCGGGACCTCGACAGCAATACAATTCAAGTCGTCGCTGCTCCTCCAAATGCGCAGAAAGACGTAGGCCAAGTCCTTAATTGGAACTTCGACATTAACTCTCGCTCTAAACACGTCATCACTCGCTCCCAGTCTCATCCACTTCCCTCACCTACCTCATCATCAGCGTCCTCTCACGCCCATTCCCAGATTGCTTTTCATTCTCAGCCTCGTTCACAGGCGTCAAATCGTTCTGCACACCCCGGTTTCGGCTCCACTGCGCCTTTAGCTATGCCTCAGCGAGCCCCAAGCCAGTTTGCTGAGGAACCGGAGCCATTTTCTGAACCGTCCGTTTCGCCACGCCAAAGTTCAAGCAATAACGGGTTAAGCACCACAACTGTCGTCGGCGCCCTTCTTGGTGTTGCAGCTGGCGCGGCCGCTGGAGCGGCTTTGACTTATACATTTGCAAATAATGAACGAGACCGTAGGCCCCGCCATGAAGTTGATCCTCCCTCCCTACCACGTCGGTCCACCTTCCCACAGAAAGCCCCTTCAAGCCATCACCAGAAACCCCGGCACGAGGATCATGGACCGGTCTACACTGGTTACCCTCCAAAGGCTCTACCCTATCGGTCCGCTGGAGCCTACGAACAGCATACTCTCCCGCCGCCTCTGTCGTACCCGGAAGAAATGCCGTTCCAGCAGACCACGTATCCTGACAATTACCCCCCGCGGGCGCTGACATACCCAGAGGAGTTCACTCCAAAAAAGCTATCCTACCCGGATGACTATATTCCAAGAAAGATGCCATACGATGATGAAGATGAGGACAGCGATGAAGCCCCTCCCCGCCGTCGGTCTGGTCCATCTTTGCACCTTTTGTCCGAAGATAATCTCCATAATAGCTCCAGAAGCACGGCTGCTAAGAGCACAACGCGAAGCATAGCAAAAAGCACTGCTAAAAGCACATCAGGCAGGACCACTACAGCGAAGAGTACAACAAGAAGTACTGCTAGAAGTACCACGAAGAGTGTTGCAAGGAGCATCGCTAAGAGTCGTGGGCCCGACGAAATTGAGGAAATCCGTAGTCGTCATTCCTCTCGGCACAGTCGAGCATCGGGGCGAAGTCGGAGTGAAGCACCTGCCCCTCGAGTGGAAACTGCGGAAACCGTGATTGAGCATCGTAGCCATGTTGGGTCGCGTCACAGCGTTGCAGCTAGGTCGACACACTCGCCTCCTCAGCCTCAACGGCGCCACCACGACCCGGAGCGCGATTCTTACTATTCTGCTCGATCACGTCGGTCCTCAACAGCTCGTCATCCACCACCCCCGGAGGTCGAAACAGAGATCATGGAGGCGCCAGAGGTACCCGAAGTACCAGAGGTTCCAACTTATGACGACTATGAAGACTATCACCATGTTCCACGAGGCCCGGAATTGATGATCAGACGACGGGACGGCAGTAAAGTTAGCGCGAGAAGATTGTCGAATGGGATTGAACCGCCAATCCATATGAGCCATGTCGGTCGGGCACCTAGCCATGTGTCGGCAAGACATGTGGCACTGCCGATGAGCGGTGTGGGCAGTAGCCAGGCCGATTGGGACGACGACGACATCATCAGTCTTGCGCCCAGCGACAGTATCAGTTGTGTGGGGAGCAAGACCAGCCGACGCAGCCGTAGAGTGAAATAATTGACAACGCTTGAATGTCAGTTCGGGCTGAACCCATGGAGCGTTCTGTCCCATGCAGACAGGTGATTTCAAGGGCAACAATGGTGTGCGAGCAAGACTGTTGGCGTATATTGGTCTATCTACACCTGCAGGACTTATCTATCTACTTGGGTTTGACGAATATGGAGGATAGAATGCTTTTTGTTACTTTATAGGCGCCTGGGGTGCGATCATGGGATATGTATGTGCACCATGTTGTTCCCAACCAGGACTAGGCAGGTGGGTTTGTTTGGATCTCAATTTGTGTCTTTTTTTTTTTCCTTTTCTTTTCTTTTTTCCTTTCGGACGGCCGAGAAAACCATGATTTATACGGAATATCACGATGGTGAACATACATCAACAACCACCAGATCACAATACAGCAACAAATGATGAGGCAAGATTTAGAAACAGATAAGAGCTAGAAAATAAAAATAATTTTTTTTTAAAATAAATATATATATGTATAGGATTTGCCAAAAAAAAAAAAAAAGAGAGAGAGAGAGAAAGGGGGGAAGAAAAAGAAAAGCAGCAGCAGAGTGGCAAAAGAAGAATGATTAGCAGAGCTCACAAAACAGATATGTAAGATGCGGCTTCTGAATAGGAACGAGACGCTGCCACTATTAGATGTGTGAGCGCGTCGTGTAGGAGTCGTCTCCTCGATGAAGATGAACGTAATATTCAGGCAAAAAGTGTTAGTAACTGGTACTACAGTATGCGATGTCCTATGATTTGCTCAGAGTTAGGTACATGTCGTAGTACTGAGGTACCTATGTGCACGAGGGATGGTGGGGCTTGCCCATTTCACCATCCAACTCCGGCTGGCCTTAGTCATGGGGATTCTACTAACTTAGTTACTGGGTAGGCAAGGGCGAGGAGTCCGTTTCCCACCCACAGTTTGTATTGATTCCTAGTCCCCCAAATTGGGTACCTACTATTTACCTACAGTATCCTACTTTGAGAGACTGGCTTCTACAAACACTCAAAGGAATAGCTTAACTCAACGCTCCAATTTTATCCCTTCTCCCCATTCATCTCTCTTGTTCTCCTATTTCCTTGAGATTAAAGAGGGCAATCTGACTTCCAAAACTGACAGGAGGTCCGACAGTGAAGTGACTCGAGCACTTTGCCATAAACTGACACACAAAACCTAAAAAAAAAAAAAACACTAAACCAAAGTAGGTTATGATACCTCCAAGAAGTCGTCGCCGCTCTGCTCTCCACCTTCGTGGGGAGAAAGGGGGGAGAGCAGGGGAGAGCACTTACACGCTCCGATCCTCGGCCATTTATTCAATGACTAGTAACGTAAGTTGAACTCTCCATGCCGAACCTCTTATTTGTGTTTCGCCCTTCCAACTACCTTAGGTAAGTGGTTGACGAAACTAGGTACCTACTATACATACATACCACCCTACCTGCTGCCCTACTGCCCTACTGCCCTACTACTCTTCTGCCTTGCTGCCCTGCCCTGCCCGTGGATTACCTGCCCCTCAAATCGCGAGAGATCCAACCTTCCCTCTTCGCGCTCTCCTCCATTGCGCCATCACAACCGGGAGCCGTTCATTCCAAAGTTGAGACTGTGATATTCTAGCTACAGCAGATATACTCAAGAGAATATCAACATGCCAGGCTTTGAACTTGGCGAGTCCATCCCCCCTGACACAGCTCATGTGAGTCAACAGTTTTGATACATTCACAGTGAGCAGCCGCCTTGTATTGTCCTAACACTTTTCTCCCTAGGCTGTCAGTGTCTCTTTGCCCACATGGAAAGCCAATGTTGGATACGAAGAGGGAGAGGATTGGGTTGTTGGCCGTATGACTACGGGCTACCCTCGGTGAGCGCCTTTCAATGCCGCTGGTTTTCTCTTCTTCAATTTTTTTTTTACAAGCCCAGCTTGATTAACACATATCAGATTCTTCATTCATAGGAGCATCCAAGCCTTTGCAAATGATGTCGTCTCTCGTCATGGCCGGCCAGGCCAGAAGTCTATGCTCTTCCCAACCTCAAAAGTCGCCAACAGATGTCTTGATTTTATTGTACAGCGCACCAGCCCTGAACTGTCGCGACAGATCGGCATCATCAATTTTGCCCTGGACAACTTCAAGGACATTTCTGCGCTCTTGAGGAAGTTGGCTCCCACTATCTCGGCCGTTGTCTTTCCTGAGGAGCTTTTCTCCGTTGCTAAGCAGTACTGGCAGCACACTGGTGATGGCACTTCGAGTCGCCGTGCCGAGTTTTGCCATAGCCTATTCGCAGATGGCCTGCTAGCTCCCACCTCAACACGGCAGCCTACCCCTGACACCGCTGAACGGCCATCTCGGGGCCCGAGACGTTACCATCGGCCGGGTTCCGTTAATGACGGTATCCCTCCCACCATCCCTCACCCGTCCTCTCCCAAGGAGCCCCAAGAGTCATTGGAGAGCTCTCAGTTTTTAGAGGAACGATTTGGCAGGAACCTGAATCTTTCCATGGTTGAACGCGCAAAATCAGCAATTAGGAGACGTATTGCTGGGGCTCTTAACCACGAAGTTGATTTGAACGATGGTCCTTTGCCTTCCATGACATGTAACAGCCGTGGAATCAAAAACTTGGAAGAAGAAGATGTCTATCTTTATCCATGTGGCATGAATGCGATTTTCAATGCGCACAGGGCCCTTTTGACGACGCGGGAGCCCCTGAAAAGCATTAACTTTGGCTTTCCATATGTTGATACACTCAAGATCTTACAGAAGTTCGGCCCTGGTTGCCTCTTCTACGGACATGCGTCAGACAAGGACTTGGATGACCTTGAGGCCAAGCTCAAAAGTGGCGAACGCTTTCTCGCTTTGTTCTGCGAATTTCCCGGCAACCCTCTTTTGACATGCCCAGACCTCATGCGCATCCGAAAGCTTGCTGACGAGTTCGACTTCGCCATTGTTGTTGACGAAACCATTGGTACCTTCGCCAATATTAATGTCCTTCAAGTCGCTGACATCGTCGTCAGCAGCCTCACCAAGATTTTCTCTGGCGACTCAAATGTCATGGGAGGTAGTGCCATTCTCAACCCAGAGAGCAGATACTACAAGGCCTTGAAGTCAACCCTGCAGACGGAATACGAAGATACATACTGGCACGAAGACATTATTTTCATGGAGAGAAACAGTCGAGATTTTGACTCTCGCGTTGAACGTATTAACACCAACGCCGAGGCTATTTGCGACGTCCTACGAGCACATCCTCTTGTCAAAGACGTTTACTATCCGAAGTATAACCCTACTAAGCCCAACTACGATGCCTGTCGTCTACCTAATGGAGGATACGGAGGCTTGCTGTCTATTGTTTTTGACAGGGCAGAGCAGGCCCAGGTATTTTATGATACCATGGACATCGCCAAGGGACCAAGCTTAGGAACTAACTTCACACTCTGCTCCCCTTACGTCGTTCTAGCCCACTACACCGAGCTGCCATGGGCCGCCTCATTTGGTGTGGACCCTGACCTTGTCCGTGTCAGTGTTGGCCTTGAAGAGACCACCGAACTGCAGGATACATTCCGTAAAGCCTTGAAAGCCGCCGAGGAGGTATTCGCTTCTTAGAGGAGACATGATAAACTCCAAAAAAAAAAAATCTCCAGAGACTTCTTCATTGCGCGTCGTTTCTCGAACCCTCCGCATTCCATCCACAATCATTTTCTCCAATAATTATCGTTGTCTACAGCCGGTGTTATCATCCTCCATTGAGGCCACTGCATGTGTCCTTTTTGCACTGTTGAATATATCAGATAGAGCAACTAAATGAAGAATCACAACATCATGTGACTTACGCAGTAGCTGAATATCCATTTTCTAGGATAAGATTCCACTCTTCGCTTGAGCTCGTAAAATCCGTGTTTATTCTTTATTTGTATTCGTGGGCCTCACATAATGGTGCAATCGCGGTGGACATAGCCAGGCCCGTAGTCCTCGATGCCACGCTCAATCTCATTGGCCCGCTGCTTCTCTTTTACCTCCTTGGGGAAATACTTCTTCAAATATTTTGTCATATCGTAATCAAGATTATCTTCGGGAATTCATGTCAGCACACTAGAAGTCACCAGCAGGATAAACAACGGGTTTGGAACTTACCTGTGGAGGCCCTCATCACGACGTTAGCCCTGCAAAGAGGACAGTGCTTCTCCTTTCGACGCTGGATTTTGATGATACAACGGATACAGAAGATGTGCTGGCAGTCCAAACGGACAGGTAGATATGCAAGAGCAAAGCAGACGGGACAAAGATAGTCGTTCAATTGAGGGACGACTGAAACCAGCTCTTTAGACATCTGGGCGCAGACATCCCGGGAAATATCACCCGCGAGGAGCTTGTTTGAGTGAAGAGCGGTGGGAAAGGCCTTTGAGATGCCAAAAGATGTGCGTTTATCGAATTCTTGCAGATATTGTCAGTAATTGATGGCTTTGGGATCGGTTTTTTCTCTTACTCTTCAAAATCTTAGTAACAGCAAGTTTGTTAAGTTCCTGAAACTGCAGGTTCTTCAATAACGACGCATTCAAACTCATGAAACGAGTAAAAGCCGCGCGACTTTCTGGAAGTCTGAACTCTTTGACCAACCCACGAGTCTCAACTTGATCCTGGAACCACTTCAGCTTTTTCAAGGCAACTTGACTAGATCGCGAACCATGGTCGTTCTCATGAGTAGCAAAGAAAACTTCAGCGTCTAGGTATAGTTCAAAAATATTCTGCCAGCGGGACAGGTCGTTCTTAGAAAATCGGGAGGGCTTGGCAACCTGGGCAACTTCCTTTCCAAGATCTACAATCTCGGCAGTCATTTTCTCCTCCTCTTCCGCTTGCAGGGCGTCCAAATTGCTAACATCGCTTTGGAGTATGTCGAAGAATTCTCCATCGAAAACTAAGGGAACCTCGATGGTCTCATAGGTATCATCGTCCGCTATATGGGGTGCGACTCTTTGGGATAAGGGCTGAGGTTCCGGTGCAGATGTTGAGTCATGTTCTTTTGTTCCATCCGATTGGGATGCAGAGAGTTCAGAAACCGCAATGGGTTGTGTTATAGGTTCAGTGTCGTCAGTATCGGAAGAGTGCACTGTGCCTTGCACCGCCGTTGCTCTGAGAGATTGTCTGCGGCGCTCTTGTGAAATGTTAGAGGCAATATTGTTGAGGAATTCCTTGGAGGTGGTAGAGAGAGAGGCATTGATCGGAACGCCATTTCGCAAGTGCACATTAACGGTGAGTTTAGGTCGTAGGAGCTTTGAGTCTGAGGCAGCTAAATGTGAAGAGGCACACAAATATTAGTGAGTTCCTGTGATAGCTTGGGAAGGGTAGTTGGGGCTCTTGAGACATACCACTGAGTTTGTACTTCAGAGCCACAGGGGAATCATTTTGAGGATCAAGTAAGGATCGAAGTGTTTCGGCATCGAGACCAAGGCTGCGCAGTTCGCCTTGGATTTTTTTAAGACATTTCTTCAGCTGACTGTATGGAATAGCTTGGTTCACCCAATGTGGAGGGAAATCTAGAAGGACGGTTAATATAAAGCATTCATTGCCAGAAACGGAGAAATGCGACCAACCCTGGGTAGCCAGAGACTCTTTGAAGTCGTGAGCAAACTTCATGATGAGGAGTCACCACAAAAAAAAAAATTGTCTCAAACTCTCAAACTCTCAAGGCACCAATTTCATGATACACGATACCAAGCCAAGGGTTGGATGAGTCGGAAGGATCAAGTTTGGTGTGTGGTGTGCAAACACGGCACGCTGAAGTAGAGTAGCCGAGAGCTGCAGTTGGGACCGCGCGGTTAAGTTGTGATATGGTATAATGATTTGGGTGAGGACAGAATTCCAACGTAGGCAATGACGACAAAAACTCGGGGGCGGAGGGTGTGCCGGAGGTGAGGGCGCGGAGGGAGAAAATAAAACAGAGAAAGAGAGAAAGAGAGAGCGAAAAAGAGGGCATTTGAAGAAAGAAATGCGACGAGTAATTTTCTAACCTCAGATACTTACAACTACCTCCATTGCGCTCTAATGACATGTACCTGGCCGTTTTGCGCCATTGATCATCGGGCTTCCCGTGGAGAAAGAGCAACCCGATCCAGGCCTGACAATTTCGGGTTAGAAGCGGAAAAAGTATTACGTACTTGCCGGTATCAGGTGTTAATCTCAACTCTCTCCCAAAGTGATGATGGGGGGTGGCCCAGTTCGTTTAGGGACCAACTGGTCGGCAATCTAATGCCGAGCGACGGAATGGTGCGCATATATCAGATGGTTCAGACCAGACGCCTACCTGTTTTCATTGACCGAACTTGGACAATTGAGAGGCACACAGACGATGTGACTTTGACTGACTTGACTATTGCACTGAACTACTACTTATCAGAATTAGCCAACCCAGAAAGTGTTTAGTGTTTCTGGAAAGGCAGGTGGGCGATGGCGCTCAATGACCGGCCTACTTTGTCTTGCATCCATTATTAGATAAACATCGAGTTGTTTTCTTCAACAGCTATGCAAGTTGGTACCCGCATATTTACTGTGTTGTTTGTAAGTGGCTTGGTGTACAGAAACTGGGATATCTCCAATGTTGCCAGCTCACACAAGGCTAGAGTAGGTTACAGAGGAAGAAGATGGATACAAGAATAGTAGAGGGAGGAAGAGTCAAGGAACTAATGAGGTCTTGCGCCCAAGTCTAATCAGGGGCGCCGAAGAGAACTTTTGAGAGTCGCGAATGTCGCATTGAGGTCTGATGAAAGATACTATAATTGTGCATTCGACGATAAAAGGCCTCAGCAACAATACTCCTCCGGCTATCAATGAAACACATCGTGACTCCAATACCGTCGTGAAGGGTTGGGAACAAGGGCTCCTTGGTTCATTTTGTTCTAAACTAGTTGCCGAGAAAACTACTGATGAACAGGTGGGCTGAGGTACGCTCATCCGGAATAGGAAATAGGACGGGACGGGGAAAGGGAATGACATAAAACTGCCTGGAGTAAAGGTGAGGCAGCAGCCACCTACCGAACGCGCGAAGCGGGCGGCTACAATGTATTGCTTAGAGCACTACCTAAGGTGCCTACCTACGTCGCCACCATATCCACTGAAAAAATCGTGCTTTACGCGTCGGGCTGAGAAGTACTTAGATCTTATTTTACAATGTACCTTCTAAGGTACACAGTGAACGCAGGCAGTGTAAACTGGTCTCCCAGCTACCTAGATAGTACTTATATATAGTCAAGTTGGGCAAATGGTAGGCAGTTAGCTACCGACTTGTCTGGGTGTGCCTTTCAAGTGTGTACAAGTTTTATAAGAACAACAAAAACATATAATTGTTCTTCCACCAGGGCCCAAGAGATAGTGACATTCGTTCAAATAATACTGTCTTTATGCTGGTGTGTACCTAATGGGCGTCGAAAGGGAATGACAGGAAATCCTCCTTCATTCATACTCTTCATACAGGTCTGAAAACCGTCCACTTTTTTTTTGTGCCCCGCCTTCTTGCCCCTCCTCTCCAGAGATCTCTAGCAATTCTCATCCGGCAAGACGACTCATCAGCACCACAGGCAACAAGCGTGTGCCATCGTACACTTGCCCCTAGTCAAACAAACCGTAAGCGATCCTACGCCTCTTTGTCTCCGGGATAGAAAGTTGCGTGAAAAAGCAGCATCGCAGCGCTTGTTCTTAGGGGAGTTGCTACTAATAGAAAAGAGTCTTGGCTCAAAAAACGGCCTCGAGCTTGACAAATCTTCCTAGTGTCACCCCCAGTTTTTTCTAGGAGATACAAACGACTGCTCCCCAATTTTGATACTGCAGCACTCTCGCTTTCGATCATGGGCGCTCAGCAATCATCAGAGCAAAACACTCCTGGCGATACCGCCACCTCCGCTGCGAAAACATGCTATTACGAGCTCCTGGGTGTTGAACGTCAAGCAACCGATGATGAGTATTTCTCCCTTGTTTGCTGCTTGTTCGCAACGCCAGCCAGTTATTGACATCATTAGGATCAAAAAGGCCTACCGTCGCAAAGCTCTGGAGTTACATCCCGACCGCAATATCAATAATGTCGAGATTGCAACACATCGCTTTGCCGAAGTGCAAACCGCCTACGAGGTACTCTCTGATCCTCACGAGAGAGCATGGTATGATTCACATCGAGAGGCCATCCTTAGTGGTCAGGATGCAAACGATCCCGATGTTGCACCTGCCTCTTTCCGAAATGTTCGATTGACATCGCCCGAAGAGATCATGGGCTTGATACGCAAATTCAACAGCTCCGTTCCGTTCGACGACGAACCTACTGGGTTCTACGGTATCGTCAGAGAGACATTTGAGCAATTGGCCCTCGAGGAAGAGGTCGCGGCAGATAACCACAGCATCGATATATCAGAGTATCCTACATTCGGTTGCTCCGATGACAAGTATGAGGGTGTTGTCAAATCGTTTTACGCTGCTTGGGCTGGCTTTTCCACGGCCAAATCTTTTGCCTGGAAAGATAAGTACCGCCTGTCAGATGCCCCCGATCGCCGCGTCCGACGGTTGATGGAGAAGGAGAATAAGAAGATTCGCGATGATTCCATTCGTGAATTCAACGATGCTGTCCGGTTTCTTGTTGGTTTCGTACGGAAACGTGATCCACGGTATATACCCAATTCGCAAACTGATGTTGAACGCCAATCAACGTTGCGAAACGCTGCTGCAGCTCAGGCCGCAAGATCTCGTGCCGCAAATCAAGAGCGGCTTGCTTCATTCGAAGTTCCGGGATGGGCGCAGTCCCGCTTTGATGACGCTCAAACTGAAGATCACTTCTCGCCGTCATCAGAGGAAGACTCCGAGGTAGAAATTCTAGAGTGTGTAGTATGCGATAAAACTTTCAAAAGTGAAAAGCAACTCGAGGCACATGAGAGAAGCAAAAAGCACATCAAGGCGGTTCAGCAACTTCGACGACAAATGCAGCGTGAGGGTACTGATCTTCAGCTAGATGAAGTCGAGCCCATTCCTTCTCCACGCCCCAACTCTACTACAACATCTGATATTGAGGAGAAAGATGAAAATGAAAACCCAGCGGTGAATACTGAGGACCAAGTCCCAACTGTTCAATCAAATCGATCAGAACCGAATCTGATTGGTTCAAATGAAGTCTCTGACAACGACGAATATGCACCAAGAAACATTGTGGAAGATAGGTTTGCTTCTGGCAACTCTAGGCCAACCACTCGGACGAACGGTGAGGTGCTTCCTGAAGATCTGGTCTCGGCAACACAGGAATTATCTGTCGATGAACAACAGATTCCAGGGAAGAAGATCGGGAAAGCCAAGGCTAAAAGACAGAGAAAGGCTGCCGCCGCCGCTGCCCAAGCCCAGCAGGACGAAAATGTAAGCACTAAGGCCAACCGACTTCTGATGATTGCACACTGATGGATATGAAATAGTACCAGTGCTCGTCTTGTGGAGAGCTGTATAGTTCAAGAACAAAACTGTTCGCACATCTGCGCGATGAAGGGCACGCAGCGCCTATCACAAATTCAAGCGCAGGCAGAAGAAATAAGAAGAAATAATAAACCGGTAACTAATACCTCTTTGTCGACAGCATGTTGAATCTTGGAAGACATCTACTTCACTGGTGCATTAAACCTCTTGATGTACCGGCGGTTTGTCCACTTAGAACAGACCGCAGGCCGACGACCTAGGTATTACGCACGGATGTGTGGCCAATCGGTGCCAGACCTTCCGTGCGTCATCTTGGAAGTCATTGGTGTCTTATATTAATCATCTATCCCAAGCCAAATACCTCTGATGGCCATTTGCAGAGCAGAGAACGACAAAAACACAACTCAAGACGCTCAAGAACTTAGTCTTCATGAACAGTGTCCGCATCATCATCGCTCAAGGGCTGCACCTCATCTATGGCACTATCTCGGCCCTCGCTTGTACCTCCTAGTAAAGGGTTGTGATCGGCAACGTGGATTACGGCCTTTCCCTGGACATGCTTGACACAACGTCTCCAATTTCGCCAATCTTCCTCACTTTGGATGATGAAGCCAATTAGCATGCTCGGATCCAGGTCTCTAACATGGATGCGCCTCAGTCGAGCATTGTGGCAACTCGCTACCTCCTCGTCAGAGTATTGGCCGACGTCCTCATAGAAAGGAAGTGCTGGCCTTGTATGATGGGGATCGAGATAGAACAGGAAGGAACCTTGTGTACCGATGAAATAATGGGAGGAGGATGGACGACCCCTGTGTAATTTATTAGTGCTGACACTGCACGGACGAGCAGGTACATACCCTGCGATTCCTACGGATTGTGGCATTTGAAGGGATGCAATCAACGCCTCCCAGTATACTGGCGTAATCTTGTCGATTCCTAGACGCGTGCCCACGAGTACTAATGTAGGATGAAACTCCTCGCCATCGGGCTTGGCGATTTTCATGAATTCATCCTCGTATACATCTGGGAGATCACCCGTCGAGTAAACGCGTAGCTTGGGTTCGTGCGAGTTGGCCAAGGCCCTTTAGTGCGAGGATTGTAAGCCTATTTTTGTTTGGATTGTATGGGGGTTTGGATCTTACTGGATGCATCGTGCAGTAGCAGATGGCCCAAACCACTCGCCTGGATACTTACCGCAGGCTGCGGCTCCATGGCGAACGAAATTATGAATCGAGTATGGCGCCCTCGGGTCGTCTGCGAAATCGCTGACAATTAGGCGTTCCTCTTGAGGCGAGTCTCCTCGTCGCCAGTCTGTGGAATGTTAGAATTAGAGCATGTTACAAGATCAGTGCGAGATGCAAGAATACCTCTACCAAGACGGACCATGGCCATGGTATTGGCCAGCAGACTTTGACCAGACCGAATCATGCATCCCCATCCACTGTCGGATGAAAAATCACTCTGATCTCCTAGGTGGCTTTTGAGTCTCATTGAAAACGAGAGGGAAGCTGTAGCTTGCGGTTTCGACGACCGCGGTATCGGCTCGAACTCGGACCTGTATGTCATCCAGAACTTGGAATCGAAATCAGACACAAAACCTTGAGGCCAACCACCCCCCACTGACGGGTCATCATATGCCAGGGAGGATGAGAAACTGCTTGATATCGAGTCTGGGGGGGTCTCGGGTACGTTGGGAGTCGGAGGGGATGGCGGGGTATGGTCACTGAGCTTGAACTCGAGGGCTGTTGTGGATGGAGGAGTCGGTGCACCACTTTCTGTGCCCTTCGGGGGAGCTGCGTCGCTCAGCTTATATTGTCTGCCAAGGCACCATACTGGTTGGTCCTGTGCTGTGTCGTTGGTCGGTTCGGGATCCCAGAACATTTGAACGATGCGCCGATATGGCCTAAGGTCAACCTTGGCCATGGCAGCTTCCATGGTGGCAGCGATACAGAGGATAGACTATATCGGCATGGGAATGGATGCGATACACGGGTGTCAAGGTTTATAATACCAGAGCGAGGTATGAAAAAGTCCGTGGAGTGTGTGCTACAGCGGGAATGATGTAGATCGTGGAGGAGTGTCAGCTGGGGATAGATAATTATGTGGCGGGCGGCTTGTGACTACCTTACTTATGACACTGACCAAGGCTGCTGGGGTGGCGCCCTTTGTGAAGGCGTAGTAGTAGCATGAGGTAACTTGACTTAACCTGTACCAAGTACTTCCGGGGCATGTGGCAGCATCATAGTCGAGAGGTACCTGGTATCCACATCGTCATCACTATGGGACGCGGGAGGCAGCAGCGCGAACCGTCGCACCGCTCCACGGAGCCCCTCCCCGATGAACCCTTTTTTTCAAATAAATAAAAAATTAAAACAAAAAATTGCTTGTTTAAGTGACATTTATATTCATGATCTGCAATAAGCAGGTGAGGTTGAAGATGAGAAGGCGAAGTACGTAGCAGCCTGGTTCTTCCCTCTGATATAAAATTTACACTCAAGGTAAGTAGGCAATGTGCATTCTGATCAAGCCATGCATCGTAACGCAGTGTAAACTGAGATTAGGCTAGTAGGAGGAAGTCAATAAGTGACACTAACAAAATATACTCTGCTGACCATAACCGGGAATACACATGGCTACAAGAGGCATGGAAAATAGACAAGCCACGATGTAGGTGAAAATGAAATGATGGGAATTTAAATGACCAAATTGTTACCCTATACCATCAACATGGAAGAAGGCTTGGTTGAGGAGTGCCAACCGTGACAAGGGTGTATTCCTGCTTGTGACGAGATAGCCCCACTAGCTGCGGTCTGGGTACAGTTTATTCTCCACTGTTTCGTACCAGAGAGCCTTATCGATACGGTCTCAATTTCAACTTTCTTCCTATTGCAAGCTGACGGCTAACTAGGTAACTGCTCGCGTACCCAACTTCAAACCTTTGGCAACTCACCGATGGATTCTACAAGGTAGCCGCTCAAAAGCTGATCCCCCCCGAGAAAATAGATCACCGCAGGATGCAAAGTCTGCCATTAAATCCATGAGAATGGCTCGAAATAAGAAAGGGTCCTCCACGAGAGGTGCCAAGACTGGCCGGGGCGGCCAAGGAGGCAGAAGCAGCCAGGCGACACCGCGCACGCTCGTGCATGGTATTCGCGGGCCAGAATTAATGTCTCACGCCGAGGACTTGGGTAAATATTCCATCAATATTGAGCAAAGCAATATGCAGACAAGGCCTGTTAACCCTCATTCTCAGCCAGCTTCACTCTTGCCGATGAAGCAAGACAGACGTCACAACATGACCATACATTCCAGAACTCAAATTTGCGACAAAGACCAGTTGTGTTCGTCAGTGCTGGTGTGAGCGAGCCATTAAAGCTCCTCGACGCACTCCTCGAAGCAAACGAAAATAATGTCCCGGAAGCTCATGATGACACTGAAACTCCGCTGGATAGGGAAGCTTCAACAGAAAAAGAATCTGCATGGCCCTCGACTCTCCAGCGTCATGATACAGGAGAAGCCGAGGACAGCAAGCAACAAGGATTGATGGACTGGAAGGAACTAGAGAGAGACACACAGGACCAAGATGTGATCGTAATGGACCAAGATCCTGCAGAAGAGCATCTGACATTTTGCTTCGATCTCCAGGGTGACTTGTCACAGGCGCCATCGAGCAAACGTTCGATCAATATTCCAGACCGACCTTCGTCGAGGAGCAGCAGTTCTAGCGAGGAGGTTATTCTATTCAAGGGTAGGGATGCGCTGAGAAAAGCGCAAGATGCTGCAGTCGACATTGATATGGCTCAGATACGGACCGAGATTCAGGTGGTAGAGGAGGAGATAACTGCCGGCCCCAGCCTACTACCAACACGGGGAACAAAGGGGACCAAGATGCAAACCAAAAGCCGGCGACAAACCCGGCGGAGGAATACTCAATACGAGGCTAGTGACGAGGATGAAGCCATTATTGCCGACTATATCGCAAATATGCGAGCGAACGGTGATGCTGATCACTTCCTTGCTGGTCTAAGTGGCAATACGAGGGACCTCGGTGGTATGGACTATTATGTCCCAGACGACTCAGACACTGAAGAAGGTTCAGATGGGCCTGATGACGACACCAATCACTCAGATGGCTTAGAGAGCGATATCAACGATGCGACACTGGAACAACTCATTGCTGGCCATAACCGGGCTGCTGAAAAGGATGCTGATCCCATCGACTCAAGAGATTCTACTCCATCAAGCAATGTAAAGGTGCCGTCAACGCCATTTGGTGTAGAAGAATTTGACTATATGGATTGGGAGCGGCCTAGTCTACGGCGCAAGAAAAAGGGCAAAGGTGCACAGGCCCAAATCAACTTCAACGTTTCTGATTCTGAGATGGAACAAGCACTGCAAGCGGCCTGGAAGAACGACAGGCTTAAGAAATCTGAGCGGAAGAAACAACGCGAGCAGTTACGAGCCTTAGGCATGTTGGGCAAGAAGACGAATCCCGAAGATATGAGCATCCGATATCCGAACGGTCTGAGCATGGAGCAAATGTCTGACGAGTTCCGCTTGTTCCTCATGGGGACAGACGAGACGTAAGTATTCCCGTTCGTGAGAAGTTGCCCTGGCTTTGCTAACTGATGGTGTATCAAGCGTCATTTTCCCCCCCATGGATAAACACGCGAGGAAAATGATACACGAACTTGCCACAGCGTTCAAAATCAAATCCAAATCCACTGGAAAATCAGAACACAGGCGGCCCACGCTTATTCGCACACTTCGTACCGTACCTTACGTCCAATCGACGTTCAACCAGGCTGTCAACCGCTTTAGCCGACGTTATTTCCCACGTCTGGATGTCAAGGGTAAGGGATCGCAACGTCCACAACCACCGAGGGGCAACCAAGCCGCGACGTATCGAGATGGAGAAATCATCGGCGCAGCCGCACCTGAGCTAGGAATAGAGAATCGTGGCCGAGCAATGTTGGAAAAGATGGGATGGAGCAGCGGAACAGCACTCGGTGCGATCGACAATAAGGGCATCCTGCAGCCAGTCATACAAACCATGAAGAGGAGCAAAGCTGGTCTCGGCTAAAACAGCACTCGGGGGCAGGAACCTGTCAAAAATGATCAAAACATATTAGACAAATATAGACACTGCAAATATTGCGAAGTCAGGACAAGAAAAAACTTGATGTGCACGAATTCATTGTTACCGAGACCCTATTCTCGATGTTTATTGTACAACCGCGAACCCCGTTGCCCGTGTGAGAAGACATTGCCCCCAAGAAAAAACAAAACCATCCGTAACGCATTAAGAGGCTCCCAAAGATAGGGCTCTTAGACCCACAGAACCTCAAAGTTCATGACACCCAAATGCCACGCGTAAGTTAAAAAAAGAAAATGCCCGAAACAAACAAGCCATTCGAAACCATTTATTTTGTCGAAGACGAGTACTTGGTAACGGCCTTGGTACCCTCGGAGACGGCATGCTTGGCAAGCTCACCGGGGAGAATGAGACGAACGGAAGTCTGGATCTCTCGGGAAGAGATAGTGGACTTCTTGTTGTAAGCGGCAAGCTTGGAAGCCTCGGAAGCGACACGCTCGAAGATATCTGAGAAATTGAAATTAGACGAAGTTGATAAAAGATAACGAGTAATAACTAACCATTGACGAAAGAGTTCAGGATGGACATGGCACGGTTGGAAATACCAGTGTCGGGATGGACCTGCTTCAGAACTGGAGAACAAGTTAGAAGACTGTGTTGTTAAGACAAGAAACGCGAGACGCGTCACGTTAATCCAAATGATGCAACTTACCCTTGTAGATGTAAGAGGAGTAGGTCTCCTTGCGGGTCTTGGAGCGCTTCTTCTTGTCGCCAGAGGCGGCAGTCTTCTTGCCGGCATCCTTCTTCTCCTGGGGAGCCTTGGAAGCAGTGGCGGGAGCCTTGCTGGCAGCGGGCTTCTTGTCGGCGGCCTTGGGAGGCATTTTTGATGATTTGGGATTGAAGAAAAAGGGGTTAGGTTGAGATTGAGAGAGACTGGCAAGTCTGGATGAGTCGAAAGGCTTGAGAGGATGAGCTTGTGGGTGGACAGCGTTGAGATGATGGAGGTTGATGGGCGAGCAGGAGAGATCGGGGGGTGGGCTGGGCTTTTGTAGCTGGGCGCACGCGAGCGAAGGCGGGTTACTGATTGCTGATTGCTGATTGCTGCGCGACCAGCCATGGGACGACGCGTGCTGGGAAATTCTAGAGTGGAGAGAGGTACGTACCGCCCGCGAGAAGGTGGAGTCGACTAGGACCCGCCCTGAATCCAGCCAGTTGAAGGGCCAGCTTTCCTTCAAGGGTTGATTTTAGGAAAATTGGAAAATGGCGACTCTGCTTGGAACGTCCTATTTTTCTGATTGGCCCGCCTAGGAGCTGGAGCCTCTTGTTTTCGCCGTCGAAGTCTTTGCTTTACCCATCCCCTTCTGTTGAAGGGATGAAGGAACTGATTAATTAGCTGGTCTTGCAGCACGTACCATCGCATCAATAACAAATGAGGAACAGAAAGAAGGGTTCTGTTTGTTTAGGCCTTTTTTTTTTTTTTTTTTTTTTTTTTTTTTTTTTTTTCAATAATCAATTTTCAGTTTTTCTATAGGACCAATGATATCGGAACCTGATTTTTTTTTTTTTTTCGCTTGCCGATATGCTCTCACGCTCTCTACTTCAACAATTACTGGTGATACAAGATTGAACTTCTCTTTCATGAATGGCAGATGAAGCTCCAATGATGATGGAAGTGGTGGTGCACGGTCCTTGCTCCCCACCAGCTGGCTGCTTGTTGGTGCATCATCTCTTCAACAAGCATCAAATTGATTAGCCTGTAGCTTTGGCCTCCCGCGTCAGCGATCCATACGCATCAAGTAAGTTACCAATGCGAGCTTTGAGTACACGCATTAATTACCGTCCCTCTGAAACTTGGCGGGTTAAGACCACGCCCATCTCTCACCCCACACCTAACTGCCAGCTCTCTCAAGTCCCGTGCCACAAGTCCGTCTACCGATTCTTCCCCAGTATTGAGGTAGGTTATGGTGACAGAACCTCCGTTCCACCTCTTCTCCCTCTCCACAGTCCCAGGCCCGAGTCCGACCAGACTTCCGGCTCCGTGAGTGAATATCGGATTTCACAGGGCTATTTTCCGACTCCACGGGACTTGAACTGTGGACCAACTTCATGTACGTCACTTTTCGAGATCTCATTCTATATCGGGCTACATGAGGTTAAAATGAGTGATTGGTTTCCTAAGATCATACCGATGCACTCATGTGTTTAGATCCTGTAAATATACCTTATGTGCTTCTAGTGCAACTCAGTCTATGATAGACCTAATTAAACCTAGCTATAAAAAAAATAAAAATAAAAAAAACTTCTTTAACTTCAACGCACCTCAAATGCAAGATGTTATGTGTGGTATGGAACCTACCATTAATACTTCTCTCGAGGAATGAAGACACGTCTCATACCATTTGTACTCGCAGAACAGGCATGAGATGCCAGAAGGGTAAACTAGAAGGCGGGACGACGGAAACAACCAGCTTCAAGGGATGAGAAGCATATTTATCATAAAACGCTCCAAAAAGGAGGATGAAACTGGGTATACTAATAATTATTAAAGAAAAAAAAAATCTTAGCATAAATCGAAGCCCCTCATTAGGAGGGAAGAAAAAATTGTTCCTTTTTGAATATTAAGGCAAAGCAGAATAAAAGGAAATAGAGTGATAGAAAGAAGGGGAGGAAGGAGGGAAAATAACACACCCAGGGGAAATGGACATGGGCTGCGAATTTTGCTATTTCTCCTCCCCCCGAAATTTGTGTGATAGGACAAGGATCAAGCCTAAAAGCGGAAACAAAATCAGTAGCCCGAGAGGTTGAACACGCGTAAGAGAAATAAGCCAACATGTATAGACAATGGTTGTCCTGAGGGCCAGGGATTTGAAGAAGGAGCAACAGAGAACCAAAAGGGCAGCGCAATCAAGTGGAGGCTGGGAGAGGGTGAACGTGTGGTTTTATTTTCCTTGGATCCACCTGATTCCAGCTGCGAGCACCGTAGTCCAGGGGTGCGGACCCTGTTTTTAATTCGCCTGTCCTAATTTCTCCAAAATAGGTCTAGCGCACAGTCGCGCTTTGGAGCTCCAAGGGAGTGATCCGTGACCAGAGCAGCGACGCGCGAAAAGTACTTAACCTCAATGGCCCCCCGCCAACTTCAGTCCCTTTACATTATCTTCACAATTGTCATCACACCAGCTTTCATCGACTTTTCTGTCTCTTCTCGACACTTTCTCACATCCGAGCCAACTTGTTGATTCTCTCACTTCACCCTTCAACCTAAATCCATCATCAAAATGACTGGCGGCAAGTCTGGTGGCAAGGCCTCTGGCTCCAAGAACGCCCAATCGTAAGCCCCCCCTTTGAACTACACCATTACGGTGGTGACTTGGCTGCTTCGTTCGCGCATATCGTGTGGCATTCTTTTCTATGCTCGGCAAGCTAACTCTAGGATTTTAGTCGTTCTTCCAAGGCTGGTCTCGCCTTCCCTGTGGGTCGTGTCCACCGTCTGCTCCGCAAGGGTAACTACGCTCAGCGTGTCGGTGCCGGTGCGCCCGTTTACCTCGCTGCCGTCCTTGAGTACCTCGCCGCTGAAATTCTCGAGCTGGCTGGTAACGCTGCCCGTGATAACAAGAAGACTCGTATCATTCCCCGTCATCTTCAGCTGGCCATCCGAAACGATGAAGAGTTGAACAAGCTTCTGGGTCATGTCACTATTGCCCAGGGTGGTGTTCTCCCAAACATTCACCAGAGTATGTTGAACCTAATATTTGTTCATTTGTATCATGTCTGACTTTTTTTTTTCTCTTTAGACCTTCTGCCCAAGAAGACAGGTGGCAAGGCTGGCAAGAACGCGAGCCAAGAGCTTTAAATGCGTTATTTGGTATTGCTTTCTTGCGATGGTTGGCTGTTTGGGTTGTTCATGACAAAGGGGTCACGGTTCTGGGTTCACGGTTGCTTTATTTACTTGCGCGTTAGGGTTGTACTATAATCCCCACGGCTATGGTCATGAAATAAGAATACTATTCAAATATCAAGCTGCATTCACCTATTAACCACTTCCAATTATGAAATGTCGTCTATGTTGGTGTTTTCACGATCTTTTTCGAACTGGAAATTGGAAGAGAAGGGAGAAACCCGAATCAGAATCCAATGCTATTAAGACTGTATACATATTCCAAGTCCTGCAGCTGGGGTCTTCCGCCGTCGTGGAGGCGTGGTTGACGCATACTTTTGCAAGGCGTAGATGAGTGGGAGCCGTTACAGCTGCACAATGTTTGAGAAAGCCGGC
>JANFOG010000002.1:4492500-4505408 GCA_024336345.1 Mariannaea sp. PMI_226
ATAATACTTAAGATCTAATATTTAGATTTTATTTATATTAAGCCAATTCTCTATTTATTTTTTAATATTTTTAATATTATAAATAAGTAGTAATTTAATAATTTAAAATATATTTTTAATATGTAAAATAATTTAAATTTATATTATTATGGTTTTTTTATTAATATTCTGGTTTTTTTTACTTATTAATTAATCTAATAGAGGGTTAGGCGTATTTTTAAGCTTATTTTTAAATATTATTTTACTTTTATTATTATCTTTATCTAGCTCTTCTTTAATTAATTATAGGGGGGGTTTGGCCTATTTTTCTATATTTTCTATTAATAATTTTATATAATCTTTAATAAGATTTAGGCCTATTTGGTTTAGATATTTAAATTATATTTAAATAATTAAGAGATTTTTAATTTTTAATTTAATTAGAATAAATTTATTAATATTTTTAAATTAATAAAGAATTTTCCTTTATAATATTCCTATATAAAAATAGTTAATTTTAAATATTTATATATTTATAAGAACTTTATAATATAGCTTATTTTATTTATTTTAATAAAATCAAGATATTATATATTTAATATAATCTAGAATATAAATAATTTATATATTAGCAAAATATATATTTTTTAAATTAATTTTTAATAATTTTAATATATAATTATTTTTTCTAAAATTAATTTATATTCTCCTTAATAAGAAAGATTTTTCATTTTTTATAAATTATTATTTATTAGCTATTTAATTATATACTTAATAAGCCTATTATATTTATCTTTATTTATATATAAGTCTTTAATAATATAGATAATTATATTTTATATAAATTATTAGAGATAAACTTAAGATAATTTTTAAATCTATTTTATAAAGAAATTATAATTATTATTTTATTAAAGGCAAATTTATATTTCTAATTTATTTCCTTTTCTATAGATAGTCTAATTAATAATAACTAGATTATTATTATTATACTTTAAATTATTAAAAAGATTTTTTATATTTATTTAAATTATAAATATAATTTAATTTAATAATTAATTTATAAATAATTAATTTATAAATAGTTTTATAATTAATAAATTTCTATATTATATTTTATATTAATTCCTTTATAATATAATAATAGAAAAATAAATATTAAATTAAAAATAAATAATAAAGAAAAATAATTATTATAAAATAAAAATAAAATATAAAATATATTATATAATTAAGTAAAATAATATTTATAAAGTTATATATAATATAATTTTAAATAAAAAATAAAAGAAAAAATTAAAAAAAGAAATATAATATTAAAAAAATAAAATAAATATATTATTAAATATATAAAATATTTATAAATAAAATAAATACTATTATAATAAAGGTTTGTATATAGAAAGTATTTTAAAATATATATATTAAGATATATAAAGAAAAAAAAAGAAAAAGAAAAAATAAATAAAAGAAAGAAATATTATTTTATAATACCTAATATTTATTATTATAAAATAAATATATAGGCTTATTTATTATAAAATAATTATATATAATTATTTACCTTTTTTATTTTTTAATTTTAGATTTATAATTTTATTAATTTTAAAAATTATAAAATATTTATTATTAAATAATATCTTTTTTTTTATAAAAGGATTTAATTTTTTAAATTTTAATATTAAATTTAATAAAATAAATATTAATTTCTTTCTTTTAATTTAAATATTATCTTCTGCTTTATAGCCTTTCTACCCTATTATATATTTAATTTATAAATATCTTTTTCTTTTTAATTTTTAATATTTAATTATTTTTTTAATTTTATATAAATTTTTATTAATCTTTATCTAAATAAATCTTAATAACTTAAGGATTTATTTAAATAAATCTACTTTTAATATTATAAATAATTAAATAATTAATATTATATTATATATTTATTAATCTATAAATAATTTTAATTTATATATTAATAATATAATTTATTTAATAATTTTAAATAATTTTATTTTTTATTAAGATTATTTTTAAGGTAGTTTTCCTAATAGATTATAATCTTTATATAAATAAAAATAAATTTAATTATTTAATTTAAAAATATATTATTTATATTTTTTATTATATTATTTTTTTATTTTTATAATTATAAAATTTAATATATATTCTATCTTTATAATATATAATCTTTATATTATATTTAAGATATTTTAATTTAATTTTTAATTTTTAATAAATATATTTAAAATGCTCTTTAGCTTGAAGTTTATTTAAAATTTATTTAATAATTTTTTAATTAATATATTTAAGATATTATTTAAATAAAATTAAAAAGTTTATAAAATTATATTTTATAATATATTTAATATTAATATGTAATATTAAATTATAATTTTTATAATCTAATTCTTTTTTTTATTAATATTATCTATTTAAAGATAATATATAATATTTATATTAAACTTTATTTTAAAAAAATAAAAATATTTTTTTATATTTTTAATATAAATTTTAAATTTTTATTATTAATAATCTTTATAAATATTCTTTAATTATAAAAAAAAATATTTTTTAATAATAATTTTATTTATTTTTTTATATTATATTTAATATAATCTAAAATTAATATTATCTTTTTAATTTATTTATAATTTATTATTAATAAATAATTAAAAGTTATTTATTTATTTTTAAATCTTTAGAATAATTTTTTTATTAATATTATTAATATTATAATAATAAAATTTATAATAATTATATAATAAGATATTAATAATAATAAAATTAATTAAAATTTTTTAAACTTTAATTATCTATTTATTAAATTCTTAAGATAAATTAAATAAAATCTTACCCAATTTTAATATTTCTAATTATATAATAAAATAATATTTTTCTTAATTATTCTATTATTTATTATAATTTTATATAAAAGCTTTTATTATATATTATATATATTAAATTTAGAATTTAATTTTTAAATATATATATTCTCTTTATATTATCTTTTTTAAATTAATATAAGATTTTATTTTTAAAATTATATAATATTTTAATTTTTAAACTTTTAATTTCCTAAAGTTATTTAATTATTTTTATTATTTTTATATTAATTTTATATTTATTAATAATTTTATATTTTTATTTATTATTTAAATAAATTATATATTTAATAATTATAATATTAATAATTTAGATTTTTTTTAATTTATTTTTTCTTTTATTTTATAATAAATTATTATTTATTTATAATAATTTTAATAATATATTTAGAATTAAATTTATTCTTTTTAAAATATATATAATATTTTTTATTATTATATAATTTATTAATATTATAATAGATTATTATAATAATTATAATAAATATTATAATATAATTTATAATATTTTTTATTATATAATTTATTAATATTATAATAGGCTATTATAATAATTATAATAGGATTTTAATATATTAATAAATTTATATTAAATATATTATTTTTAATTTTATAATTTTTAATTCTCTTTTAATAATAAAAAATAATTAATTTAAAAATAAAATAAATTAAATTTTATTAATTAAGATTTTTATTTTATTTTATTAATTATTTTCTAAATAAAAAATAAATAATCCTATTTTTATTTATTTATATTTAATTTATAAAATAAAAATCTCTTTAATTTATAATAATAAAAAACTATTTTTATTTTTAAATATTTTTTATAAAATATTAAATAATTTCTTTTTTATATTTATTAATATAAAAATAGCCTTTATTATTTAATATATTTAAACTTTTTATTAATTTTCTTTATTTTAATATTAATATTTTTTAATTTTTTTAATAATATAATTTTCCTTTATTTTAATAATTTAATTTTTATTTAAAAAAAATATAAATTATTATTAAAATAATATTATATTAATATATATTTTAAAAGTTATTAATAATACTAATATTTTTAATTTTATAAATATTTTAATTTAATTTAAAAATATATTTAATCTTAATATATTTATTTAAAATCTTAATAATTTTATTAAAAAATATTTTATAAATAATTTCTATAAAAATAAAATAAACTTAAGATTTTTAAAAAATTAGAATATTTCAATAAAATATATATAATATATTTTAAATATATTATTAAATATTATTATATTATTAATATATATTTTTATTAATTTTTTAAATAATTATAATTATTAATTTATAAAATATTATATAAAAACGGGCTATTTATAAAATCTCTAAATATTATATATAATATTTTTATTCTTTTTAGACTAATTATTATTATTTAATTTTAATATTTTCTTTTAATAAAAAATTAAAAAAAAAGCCAATATATTAATTATTATAAAGAATTTCTTCTTTTTTATTTATATAATAATTTCTTTTTAAAATAAAATTAAATTATTATTTAAAATTATTATTTTATTTAATAATTATAAATCTATATTAACTCTTTCTTTCTTCTTATTATTTATTTATTATTATATTATAAAGATTAAATATTTAAATAATATAAATTTTTTTATTTAATTTATTTTCCCTTATATATATAAATTATTATATTTTTTATTTAAAAACTTATAATTATCTATTTTTAATAAATATAATTTTACTATTAATTTCTAATTTTGCTAATTATTAATTCAATTTATATATATTTTATTTTCTTCTTTTATAAAAATAATTCCCTTATCTCTCTAAATATTAAATAATTAAATAATTTTAATAAATATTTTAATTTAGATTTTATTTTTAATATATATATTTACTTTATTATTTATTTTAACTTTTAATATTTTTAGTAATTTTATAATATTTAATTTTATATTATATTTTCTATTTTCTTTTATAATTAATTTATTAAATATTTTATTAACTTATTTATTATTAATTTATAAGGCTATTTTAATATTTTCTAATATTTTAAATTTTTTATTATTATTAATATTATTAAAAATAATAAATATTATTATTATTTTATTTTATATAATATAATTTATATTTTTTATATTATAATTTATAATATATTTTAGTTTTTAAATATATTTAAATTTTTATAATATACATAATTTATTTATTATTATAATAAAGCTTTTATATTCTATAATATTTAATATATTTAGATTTACTAAATAATTTAGAATATTATCTATATTTAAAGAGAATTAATATATATAAATATTTCAATTTATATCTCTATATAATAAGGCTTTATATTTTATAAATATTAAATTTATTATTTCTAAACAGATAATTATAATTTATATTATTATTATTTTTCTTTTAATTAATATTTTTCTTATTATAAACATTATTAATATCTCCATTTTATAATATTTAGTAATTTTTAATATAGATTATAATATAAAGATATCTCCTTTATATATATTAAAAAATAATGTTTTAATTAATATATTTAGAGATATAATATTAATAATTTATATTTTAATTAAAAAATATCTTTATATTATAATTTAATAAATTTTTCTTTTAATATAAAATTAAATTTTATTTTATTATTAATCTTTATTTTTTTATTTAAATTATTAAACTTAATTAGGTTATTATCTATTTAATATTTAATATATAATCTATTTATTTTAAATTAATATCTTTTAATAAATATTATTAAATAATCTATATTAATAATAATTTCTTAAAAAATAGATTTTATTCTAAAGTTAATAATTATTTTTATATATAAATATTATTTTAAATAATTATTTTTTATTTTATATTTATAAATTTTAATTATTTAATTTTTTTCAAAATATTAAATATATATTTTATATTTATATTAATTTATTTCTATCTTCTTTATTTTCTAAAAAATTATTAATAATTAATTTAATATTATAATAAAATATATTTATATTATTTTTATATAAATATTAAACTTAATTATATATATTTATTATTATATATTATATTATTGTTTTTTAATTTTTAAATTATTAAGTAGATAAAATTATTATTTTTATAAACTATTTTTAGGGAATTTTCCTTTTTATTTTTATATTTTTTAATAATTTAATATTTATTTATTTATAATTCCCTTTTAAATTCTTATAATCCTTCTCCTTTCTATATTAAAATTAATTCTTTATTTATAAAATATATATTTTATTAAGGTGCTTATAATTTATATTTATTTTTTTATAAAAAATAATTTTAATTATAAAATTAATCTTAAAATTTCTATTTTTATAATCTATCTTTATATTAATTTTTATTACTTTTATATTAATCTTTATTATTATAATAATATTAATTATCATTTTGGAAATTATATAAATACTAATTATTATTTTTAAATTAATAATTAAATTATATTTATTTATTTAATTTCTAATTATCTTAATAATAAAATAGGTTTTATATATATTATTATAATATAATTTTTAGTTATTATTCTAAAGGCCTATTTAATTTTCATATTAATATTCTAATTTATTATTTTATTATTATTTATAGCTTTATAAATATTATATATATTCTTTATTTATATTATTATTTATTTTATTATTATATTTAAAAAGCCTTTATAACTCTCTATTTAGAAGTTAATTATTTATAAAAATATAAATATTTTATAAAATATTAATATTAAATAAAGTATTTTTTATTATTATATTTTTAATTTTTTGTTTTTACTTAATATAATCTAAATATTCTTTAATAATTATATTATCTTTTAGCTTAATTATTACCTTTTGAATAAAATTAATAATTTTATTATATATAATATTTAATAATTATATTTAAAATATAAAAATAATAGCCTTAATAATTTTAATTAAATAAATTATCTATTTCTTAATATCTTAATTTATAATAATATCCTTTTTAATATATTATATTATTTTAAGTTTTTTTATTATTTTAATTAAATTAATCTAGAATTTTATTTATAATATATATATTTAATTTTTAATATTTTTTTTAATTATATTTTTCTCTTTTTAAAATAGAATATTTATTCACTAAATTTATATCTTTTTTTTTTAATTATTATATTAAATTAAATTAGATTTACTCTTCCCTTTTTATATTAATAATATTATTATAAATTCATTTTATAAATAAATTAATATTTTATTAATAAATATCTTTACCTATTTAGTTAAAATCGCCTTTTTTATAAAAAATATCCCAATCTAAATAAAAAAAACCCAATTATACTATCTTTTATATATCTCTTTATTAATAACCTACTCCCATTCTAATTACTTTACTTTATCATAATAAATCTCTACCAAATTATTAGAATTATACATTAGATAGTAATAAGGCAGAGGCTGCTGGGGGTGGTTGTTATATAGGTGGGACTTTTTATTATGCTAATTTAGTAGACTTCTTATCATGCTTATTGTGGTTTGCCATCAGTCTGCACTTGCTCTTATGCTAGCATATTTGCCTCCATTATAGCCAATAATAGAATTATAGGATAAGGCGGGTTAGGCAATTCTAAAGATAGCATTTATATTCTATTATTATAATTTAGTAAATCTAAATATATTTATATTTATCTCTTTATAATTTAAATCTTTATATATTTATATATTATTTTTCTTATTTAATTTAATATTTAAAAAGGAAATTAGATTATTAATTAAGTAAATTAATATAATTATTATTAAAGTCTTTATATTATTTATTAAGTAGATAGTTGGGTAGATGTTTAAAAGGAAGGTATATATAATCTAATTCTTATTAATATTGCTTATTAAAATAATTATTAAAAATCTTATTATTATTAAAAACCTTATTATTATTAAGAAGAAGATACCACTTTTATTAATATAATTTACTGAAAAAATTCTTAGAAATCTTATTATAGACTTTTATATAAAAATGCTTATTATAAATTACTATTTAAGTTAAATAGCTTAATATTTATAAATTAGGCCTAATTTAATAAAATTGGAATTAATAAGGCAATTATAAATCTATTTATTTATAATATAAATAGATATTTAAATATTATTAAGGTTTTTATAAATATTTTTAATAATAATAAAATAATATATTATAATTCTTTTTATTAATATATTAATAATATAATTATATAATGGTTATTAAGTTAATTTAAATTAATTTATTCTTTATATTTTATTATTAATAAGATCTTAGTAAAGTCTAATAGCTTAAAGAAGTTTATAATCTTTAAATAATTAGAGGGATAATTCTAAATATATATAATAGGATTATTTATTAAAATTTGCAATTCCTTCTCTATAAAAAGGGGAATATTAGGTTAATTAATCTATTTATAAAAATCTAGAAAATAAAGTCTAAATAAAAGGGATTATAGAAATAGGTAAGGGATTTAATTGGAAAGTTAATTAGGAAATGGGATTAATAAAATAGTTAATAAATAATAAATAATATAATAGATAATAATAATATATAATTTAATATATATAATTCCTATTAATTTAATAAACTTCTTAAAGGTTAAAAAAAGAAAAGCTTATTTCTCTATTTCTCTAATAACTAATTGAAAAAAAATATGCCCCTTTACTATCTTATTTAATATTTATTAAATAAGCACTTTATTTATTAATTTAATTTTCCATTCGACCTTCTATTTAACCTTCCGTTCATTTTACGCCTCATCTTACGCCTTATCTCACACCACAGCATATCCAGCAGCATCTAATAGAAATACCTATTAATATAATTTATTATAAAGAAAGTATATTAAATAAAATAAAAAATATATTAAATTATTATAATCTTTTTATAGATTTTTGATATAATAAACTTTTATATAAAAATACTTATTATAAATTATTATTTAGATTAAAAGATTTAATTATTCTTATAAATTGGGTCAAACTTAATAAAATTAAAATTAAAAAGATAATAATAAACCTATTTATTTATAATATAAATAAGCATTAGGATATTATTAAGGCTTTTAATATAAATATTTTTAATAATAATAAAAGAGTATATTATAAGTCTTTTTATTAATATATTAATAATCAGATTATATAATAATTATTAAAATAAATTAAGCTAATTTGTTCTTTATTTATTATTATTAAAAGGATTTTATTAAAATCTAATAGTTTAAAAAAATTAATAATTTTTAAATAATTAATAAAATAATTTTTAATATAAACTATAAGATTATTAATTAAAATTTATAATTCCTTCTCTATAGGAGGGGGAGTATTAGGCTATTTGCAATTTTTATATAATTAATTTATAAAAAAATAAAATATAAAGTCTAATTAAATAAAATTATAAAAACAAATAGAATATTCAATTAAAATATTATTTAAGATTAATATAATAGATAGTAGGATAATTAATAATGTAATTAATAATTATAGTATATTAATTAATAAATATAATTATTATTAATTTAGTAAATAACTTTTAAAATAAAAAGGTAAAAGCTTGGTTTTTCTATTATCTATTAGCTATATATAGGGATAAATTCCTCTACTTAATTAGCAATTATCTTATTATAAAACTATCTAATAAGCATTATATAATATAATATAATTTATTAAGTAATATCTAATAGAAATGCTTTATTGTTAAGGCTAATATTATATTATTATTAAATTTAAATATATAAGTCAGTTAGAAAATAATAAATATAAAGGCTATCTTTAAAGGATTAATAATATAATTATAATAAACCTAAGGTAAGATTATTATAAAAAAATATATTAATAGGGTAATAGATTAGCTTATAAAATATGGTTATTAAATTATAGTTTTTATAATTTTATAATAATAATATAGTAAATTGAATTAAAATTTAGAATAAATAAAAAAGACAGTAATAATAATAAAGTAATTTAAATAAATATAAAGATAATATTAATATATTAAAACATTAATAAACTAAAGTTCTTCATTTAAAATTAATATATATTAAGACTAATATCAGGATTGTGATTTTAGTTAGTAAGTTTTAGTTAGTATTAGTTACTAACTAAAACTTTTAGTAATTTAGTAACTTATTATTAAAAACTTTAGTATTAGTCAAGCCACTTACTAACTAATTTATTCTTAATAATTACTTAATAGTTAACTAAAAATAATTAGTTGGTATTAATTAAACGACTTACTAACTAATTACTAAAAGAGAAAAATAAAACTATTAAAATATAAGATTTTTTATTAATATAAAGATATATATATATAATTATATATATAATAATATATATTATATAAAAATATTAATATATAAAAGTATATATAAAGAGTTATAGTAATATTATTAATATTAGTAACTAAAAATATTAGTTAGTTACTAACTAATTACTAAAAGTTTTAGTATTAATTAAGCGACTTACTAACTAATTTACTTTTAATAATTAATTAATAATTAACTAAAAATATTTAGGTAGTATTAATTGAAGGAGTTACTAACTAATTACTAAAGGTTTTAGTATTTAGTTAGTAATTAGTAATTAATTTCACAACCCTGACTAATATATAGCTAAAATATATTATATAGCCTTAAGGGAAATCTTAATAGAAATATTAAAATCTAGCTTATTAAAATTTTAGAAATTAGAATATTAAATTTAATTTTTTAATAATATTATATTAAAGTCATTATTAATCCTATTTTTAAATAAACCTAATTTACAATCTATTATTATTTATTAAGAGAAAGTAGAAATCGTTATATAATAATTCTTTTTATAATCTTCATTAAATATTAATTTAATAAATCTTAAGGAATTAAACGTCCCCCTTTAAGCTATTTTAAAAAGGGGCTTAATATAGGTTTATATTAATACCTAGGAAATAATAACTATACTAAACAATATCTAATTATAAAAAGCTATAAAAAAAGATAATATTTTAGTTAGTTTCCTTAAGGCTTATAAAGAATTATTTATAATCTTTTTTATAAAATTAGTAAATATTAATATTTTTATTTAATATTTTAAAAAAGAGTATAAAGATAATAATAATAAAATATATTCTAGTTAAAATAAAAGTAAAAGGATTCTTTCTAAAGGGCTGAATGAATAATAAAAAGAAAAGGTTTATAAAGCTAATACTAACTATAATTATTAAAGCTATATAAATAATATAAAGTTAAAATAAATTAATATTATTATTATAGTTTAACTTTATTAATATCTTTAATTTAATTAATTATATTAAATTAATTAAATCTTTATATAAATTAAAATATTTAATATAAATATTAAAATCAATTTATTAACTATTTTACTATATATATAATATAGATTAACTTAATAGTAAATTATTAATATTATTTAATATTAAGGTAAGAATATCTAGAGGATGATTCTTATTATTTATATTTTTTATTTTATTTATTAGTATTCTATATAAAATATTAAAAATAAACTTAGAAATTATAATAATTAGTTTTATAAATAATATAAATATCCTAATATTTAAATAAAATATATAGGAAATTTATATTTAATTTGAGGCTATATAAGAGATTTATAATAATTAGGTAAAGGAAAATAAAATAATATTTAAATATAATAAAGTAAAACTCCTTTATTTTATATAAAGATAAATAGTAAATCTAATATATATTTAACTTAAGATTAGTATAATAAGTTTAATTGAGTTTTATTAATTTTTAGGCTTATATATATATTATAAGTTATTATAAGAACTATATTATAAAGAATTAATAAGGAAACTTATATATTAATATTAGGCTTTTATTATTATTATAATGAATATATAAAGAGTTTAATTTAAAATTATTAAATTTATATATAGATTATTAAATTAATTATAATATATAATATTAATATTTATTATAAATTCATTTTGCCTAAAGGAAAGCTAATAGGGCTTATAAAAGTATTTATAATAAAATAAAGTTAGGCCCTCTATATAATAGGACGGGCCTATAATGTAATATTAATATAGCTATTAAAAAGTAAATTTAATATAATATTTTTAAATATCTATTTAAATTAATATATAATAAGTTTTTATACTTATTTTAAAAACTAAAGAATAAAAATATTAATATATAAAGTAATTATAATAATAATAAGATAGGTTTATAAAAGAAGATAAATAATCCCCTAAAGATAATTAATATGAAAATAAAAAAAAATAATTAGCCTAATGGTTATTTAATAATTATAATTATAATTAATAAAAAGACTATTAAGATATTAATAAGAGAGGAATGGGAGGCTTATTAAGATTTATATTTTTCTTAAATTAAAAGTAAAATAATTATAAAATAAAATTAAATTAATTAAAAGCTATTCTTTATTTTTTATTAAGAAAATTATAAAGCTTTATAAAGGATTCTTAAAATATAAAAGCTTAATATTAATATAAAATTAAAAAAATAGTAAATTATATTATTATCGTTTATTAAAGATATAAAAAATAATATATTTAAATCCTATATTTACTATAGAATTAATATAAATTAGAAAATTAATTATTAAAGTCTAAAAGTATATATATTATAATTAAATAATTTTTATAATTAGGAATTATCCCCTATTTTATATTAATATTATAATTTTCATAAAAATATAATAAAAATATAATAAGTTTAAATTAGAAGAAAATAAAGTAAAAATATAAATAGAGTTATAAATACTTTAATCCCTTTTATAAAAAAGAAAAGCTAATATATTTAGAAAAATCCCTATAAAGGGGGAAAAAACCAATTTATATATATAATCCCACCTTAAGCTTAATACTATTATACCGCCCGCCTTTACGCTATCTATCTCTATTCCTCTATATAATTAAGGTTAATATAGTTAGCCTTAAGCCCCTGTTAGACTTTTTTTCTTTTTTTTCCCCCTCCTCCCATTAGTTTAATTTCTTTTTTACTATCTCTTATAATTTTTTAGGCTTAGCTAATTAAACTAAAGCCAAGCCTATTATAATAATAAGCTATTTAAAAATAATATAAAAACA